>LSSL01000040.1:6667-19503 GCA_001953115.1 Smittium mucronatum | reverse complement strand
TGACGTTATCTTACAATAAAATTCCGTGATACAAAAAAATTTAAGAGGTGATTGAAGCGGTGATTTTGGAGCTGAAACAGTTTTGCCGCAATTAAAATCTTTTTTAAAATTATTATTCCAGTTTTTGTTAAATTTCTGTGCTCGTTTTCTCTTCACGACTGTTTTATTGGTTATGAGTGCGCCCAACGCTACTTGATTCATCATCGGCTTAGATTAAATTATATAATTTGTTTTTGTTTACTAGGGTGATTCAACCTCAGACGTGGATTATCTAATCTGGAATGTATTATTGTGATGGTGATAGTGATATCGGCCGAGATAGCTCTAATTGTACTTATAAATTTTTTTTCAGGATTCGGATCTTTCTAGTTCAGGATTAATTTTGATTTGGCGATATAAATAATAATAATTTGGTCTTATTTCTTGATTAAGAACTGCCTGAATTCCATACAATGTGGAATCTAATTTTTCTACTGATACCGGAGCTCGTTCATTCAGTAGAGGCGATGAGTAGTTCATAGAGCTAGTACTGGAGCAAGATTATATAGCGATCTTGTGCTCTTCTTCAATAAGTGGCGACCTAAATAAGTACTATTCGAATGATTATATAGCTTCAGTAATTTCTTTACAAACAGCAAATTTAGTAACAGGGATCCGATTAGAAACAAATTGGAAGACCATTTAATCTTTGGTGAATCTCTCTCTCATTATTTGGTTAAAATTTTCATTCAATATCTTTATTATATCGGATGATTCAGGTTTCATTATCTTTTTTTAAGGAATATAAATTTCCAATAAATTTTTTCAAAAGCTGAAAATAAGTATGATGGTAGAGTACCTTTGAGAAATAATTTATTATAAGGATAAAACTAACGTATACTTTTAATTCTATATATAAAATTTCTGATAGTTCATTTTATTTTATTAGTTTATAATTTTTTATTTAGTTAAATCCAATAAGATGGTAGCTCTATGTCTTCTCCAGAATTATGATGCGGATTTTTCCTATTTATGCCTATTTTTTACAGATTCTTTCGAGAAAAAAATTTCTTATAATTTTTTTTGTATAATGAAATTAACTCAATTTGAAAATTTGGATGGAATGATCTAAAATATACTAATATCATCCAATTAAATCATAAAACAAAATAAACAGATAAATCATATTTTCAATATTATAATTGGTTATAATACTAATAAATTTCCATTATTGAATACCAATAATTTTAAGAATTTATTAATTATATAATTATTTTATCTATAAATTTTAGTCACAGTAGAAACATGCGATAAGATCGCCCTTGTTCAATTGGATAAATTAAGATAATGATACGCTATCCATATAAATATTCACAATGTTTTTCAATATTTTTTCTCAAAGTTTTTTTTTTGTGATGAAACATAAACGAGAGGAATAATTATTTGTTTTTTACAATTTCTTTTATAGCTTGCAAAAGTTCGGACCCTATAAATAAAAAAAAAGATAAGGGATCAAAAAAATCGAATTTTTTTTTGGTCTTTCATTTTTTTCTCATCTTTCTTATTTAAATTTACTGCGGATGATAAAATTTAAATCCATAGCTAAATAAAATCAAAACTGCATAATAGTTTACTAAAATAAAATAAAATAAATCGCCTAGTGAGAAAACTAGGTATTTGGGAAGGAGAAGTCCTCGAGATTTTAAATGTGGTATATTATATTTTTGAAGAGTTTATGAATTATTTTCTCCAATAAATCTATTTATGCTCTATTTTGAGTTTTTTTGGGCAAAAAAAATTTTCAAAATTTATACAGTTTATAAGGTAGATTGTGTATTTATTAATTTTTTTACTAGTTTTGAATTCATTTTCAGTAAAAACGGCCAGTAAATCAATAGTTTTCATTAAACAACAGTTTAGGGTTACTCATGTTTTCCCAAGATTAACAAAAAACCGAATTAATAAAGAATAACACAGATTATGGGGGATTATTTTCAAAAATGGACTTCTTTTTGTAAGTTTTATAAAATATTTTTATATAAATACAAGTATTTCTCTATTCATTAAGGAAAATTTTTTAATTCGAATTATTATATATTTGCTTTTATAAACAGGAAATCTCTTTTTGTAATTCCAATTTTGAAATAATCAAGAATATTGCTTATTGAACTTTGATTTGATAAAAAATAGGGGAGATTATAAAATATTAATAAAGATTTACAGACTCTTAATGAGAACATCCCATTCAATAAAACTAATAATGGCTTAATTCAACGAAAAACATATGTATATTTCAAAATATCCCGTTATATAATTAATATATCAAAAAAATACATTGAATTGATGAGTATAAGATTGAAGATAGTTAAATATAATAAACTTCGATTTAGATCATTAAAATATATATTTTTCATTTCTTAAGTAGAATAATGTGTCCATTTCCGCTTAATTCAGGTAAACTATCTCTTAATACTGTCATATCATTATAAAATATTGATTATAGCAAAATTAAGGAATTTATAATATAATATTTTCCATTATTTATAAGAAATTTACATATATTAGCAATTTTTTAAAGAATCAATACTCATTTTTTATACAGATAAATATAATAGATAATATAAGCGAATGGGTAAAAAGTTTGAAGAGTTATTTTAATTTATTTTAGGTGGAAAAAATACTCCGACTTAATTTGTTTTATTTCATAAAAATTGCCTATTTAATATATCTATTTCCTTAAAAATACTTCATAACAATATTTTAACTATTAAAATAAGTAAAAAAAAAAATTATGGAGAAAATAAAATAATTAGCAATTAAAATTTAAGAAAATAAGACTTAAATCCTAAAAATTGCTTCCTTCGCCTCAAAAAGGTGAATTAAAAAATTTTTAAGTATATTTTTGGATTAAAACTCAAAAAAAACTATAAGTTATAATCATTTTCATAATAAATTCGTGTATAAGGTTATTTTAATATAATTTCCGAAAATCGTAAATCAATTAATTTTTTAATTTATAATTTTTTTGAAATATAGTCTATTGCCAGGATGAGGATAGAAAAACTAAATAAAATTCGAATATACCCTTGCCTGAGAGATGGCTAATTCAACCTTTTTACAATTAATCTCAAATATAATTTATTTTTCTAAAAAAATTGACTTTTTTTAATATTTTTTTACCTTTTTTGTTTTAATATTTACATATTTTTACTTGAATTGATTTTTTTACTTAATTTTATACAATAATTAATATTTGATTATCTTATTAAAAAAATTATTATCTTCCTAACATGTTTCAAAATTACAATTTAACAAAAAAAACTGTAGAAAATAAGTTGGATTCAAAATTATTTATTAAATTAAAAGTATTAATTCCTAATTTAAATTTTTTTATCTGGATAAGAGCCAAAAATATCTATATAAATATGTAAATATGATATATACATGAAATATGATAATTTTTTGGTTCGCGAACAGAAAAAAATCGATATATATATGAATAACAATATAAAAAACTTTAAAAAATTAAATTATTAAATTATTAACAAGAAAAATTATCTTTAGGTCTGCTCGATATCTTTTTTCGGAAAATTAGAATTTATATACAGAAAATTGCTGTTTTTTATATTTATTAAACAATAAATACTTTTTGGATTATGTTATCCTATGTTATATTCCTCCATCCTCTCATGCATCAAATATTATTCTCAATAAATTTTTTTTGACGCTTATACTAAATTTCATGAGGTATTTAAACTGCTATAGCAGCAGAGGTAGGCTTTTTAACGTAAATTTTCGACTTTTTTTGAAATTTTGAAATTTTGAAATTAATATTTACAATTTTAAATTTAATTTGATTAAAATTTCACTTATAAAAAATAGTAAGAGGGGTTTTTTTACGATATAAATATATCTAATTTATTTAGAAAAATTTAAGCTATTTTATTGAAATTTTTTAGAGGGTTTTTTAATTTAAATCTAAAATCTTTGATATAAAAATTAATAAATAATTTCGTATATTTTAATAATTTTAAAAAATATATATGTAATTTATAATAAAGCCCAGGCTTCTAAAAATCATTATTTTCGACTAATATCTTTGTTTTGTAATATGAATAATAACATGCTCAAAAATTTTAGTTAAAAAAATATAAATGATGGAAAAGTTATGTTTTCCATTGAAAATTTTGTGTTATAAATTTAATGGGATAAAGAATGTAGATTATAATTATATCTAAAATTCATAAAACTGATCACATACATTTTTTCTCAACGAAAAATATTTTTGTGTTTTTATATTTACCTATTTGCTCAAATATTAAAACATAAATTCAATAATATGTAAATATAACAAAAATATCATATGTAGATATTTTTTATTAAGAATTTCTGAATATTTTTATTGTTTAAAATATTTCTAATTTGAATAAATATATGCGAAATTGATTGAGATACAGCAATCTTTAAAGTTCTTAATGGTATACAGATTCAAATAATATTAATCATCGACTTTTAATTAAAAATATCTACATAAAAGAAAAATTTAAACTATATATGCATTGATAAATCATTTTTGTTTTAGTGCATTTTTTCTGAATAAAAATATAATCTAGAAAAATATCTTATTTATACTTTTAAGACATAACTTAAATTAATATATTGTGAAAAATTTTAATATTATCTTGAATACAACTATAATTAAGCTCCCGTAAAAAAATAATTAAAATCCATGATAATTCTTAGGAGTGTATTAAATAAAAAAATTTATATTAATATCTTTCAATATTTATGTTTTATTTAGTATTGATCCTAAGTTATTTTGGTATTTTTTTGGTAGCTTTGAACATTAAGATGTTAAGATCTTTTTTTTGTGATTATGAACCCACGTGATTATGAACTATTTTTTATCGTGTTAAATTTTAACTCAAAAAATTAATATGGAAAATAAAATATCCATGTATCATAACTATATGTAACTTATTCTAGTTGAATTATGAGATATTATTATATCGGGACTTGATATTTTTTGCACCAGGGGGTAATTCTGATTTTTAAAAAATATTTTTGATCCCATTAATTCATATAATGTTGTCTATACTCTCATGAAGCTAATATTATTGTGAAGAGGTTTAATAATGAAAATGATTTAAAGTTTTGAAAATAAATTATTTCTCGTTTCATTGTAACAGAAATAATATTTCTGAATGTATGATTTGTACTAATGATTTAGATTTACTATTTTAGATTTATTTTATTAGATATAATAACCGAAAAGCTTGGTAAAATAAACATATATTACATAATTTTGAAATATTATACTATAAATAATTTATATATGAACAATATTAGTGTTATTAACACGAAAAAAGTTATCTTTAAAGTATTTTATTATGTGCTTTATTCAAATGTTATGTTTTTCAACATCTAAAAAGCATATTTTTTGAATTATAGCACATTTGTTCTGTGGAAAATGTTTTTTTGCTCATTTTTTAGTTTATTTTTTAATGTTGAGCTATTTTAAATGAAATTTTTTGAAAAAAAATTTTCCGGTCGATTAAATTCTATTTATCCTCTTTTTTTCTATATAATATTATATTAACATCTATATTTATAATGATTAGGCAATTATTCAATCCAAGTGGGAATATTTTATGATGCAAAACATAAATATTTTTTCATATATTAGACTTAAGATTTGAAACCATTTTTATAACCGCTTTGATTCTGCATAAAAATTACAAAAATCCCATTTTAAAATCAAGGCTATATTTTTTTAAGCAGAAAATATTTTAAATTTTATTTCTATTCAACGTTAAATACTATTTAATCTTGAATTATAATACAGATCCAAATATTCTAATAATTTTTGATAAAAAAATTGAGTAAGATTATTTTATTTGGGAAAAAGTGTCGACACCATATATTTCATGAATTGCTAGAACAAAAAATCCATTATGCCGAATACACATCTTTACTAGTATAAGTTTAAAAATATGAATAATATTTAATTAAGTTACTCCATAAACACCAATGGAATTTTAAATCAAAACTATCCTAAATTTTCTTCGGTTTAATACATAAGTAAAAATTTAATCTTATTAAAAAAATTGTGGAATATCATTTAATAAGCTTTTTTCGTCAAATTTTTATTTTTTGATCGTTTTTCTTGAAAAATAACCCTTAATAATTGGAGATATTTCACTTAATCTTATCAAAATATTAATATATTGATATAAACATAATTAAACAAATTTTTTTATCAAATTAAAAGCTATTGAAATAATGATGTGTCATAATAATTTAGGATCGGAAACGCCAAAATAGATCAAAAAATCTTGAGAATCAAAGTGACATACAGCATATTTAAGATGATGAAATAAAAACTGTGAAATTATGGTTATTTTTTTCTCATAAATGATAAAAAATGTTTTTATTTTAAAGTTTACTATTATTATTCAATAATAATTTACATTGAAAGTGCTGATTTTTATATTATTGGATTTACCTTATCCCAAAATCTCATGATTTTAATTAATGAAATTTTATGTAAAATATTCAGCTCCATATTGGATTCTCCTTTTGATTTATATTAAACAAAAAATGGATTTTGAAAAATAAATTTTTAAAATAATTAACCAATACTCATTATATTAGCTGATGGAATCATAAAAACAAAATCAAAGATATTCAATACGTTTTTTTATTTTAAAAAAAAGCTTACATGTAAAAGTAAAGATTTAAGAAAAATAATTTTTCGATTGACTGAATTCTATAAAAAAA
Source organism: Smittium mucronatum (assembly GCA_001953115.1). Lineage (NCBI taxonomy): Eukaryota > Fungi > Kickxellomycota > Harpellomycetes > Harpellales > Legeriomycetaceae > Smittium > Smittium mucronatum. Next base: position 12,744 of record LSSL01000040.1, on the reverse strand, counting down.
AAACCGATTTTTTTTAAATAAGCTAATGGTAATTCTTAGTTATCCCATTTTTTAGAAAGAATCGAAAAATGCGCATAAACAGAAAATTTATAATAATCATTATCTCGGGTTATTTTATCTGTAAAATTAACCTTTTAGTATCTAATATATGATTACAATTGAAATTTAATTTTCAATGACCATTTAATGAGTTATTTAAAGTAATAAACCAGCTAATTGACCATTATAACTTTTTTTAAAAATAATTATATATGTATTTAGGCTGATTTCAGATAAAATAAAAAATATATTATGAAAATTTTATATTTACGCTAATAAAATCTTTTTTTAATCAATTTTTTTTTTATTTTATCAAAAGGTGTAATTAGAGCCATAAAGTATCAGATGTTAAATTTTTTTGTTTTAATGCGCAATCTTCTCAATATGATTCTAGATTTTAAAATTTTAGGAAAAGATGATATAATTAAATTCGGAAAAGATGTATTAACATATCTTTATAATATAAAATTATAAATATGAGCTTTTAAGTGCATAAAACTTACAAAAAAATTTAAAATTTAGATGAAAATAGGGACATATGTTGTATTTTTCGCTAAACCGAGAGAATTATTACTACCGGATTCAGTTTTTTTATCGGAGGTTTCAATAATAAAATGCTCTCCTGAGTTTTCTTTCTGTGACTTAAGGATCTTTTGGGAATTTGGCTTGTGCATGCCGTTAAAGTTAAGATTCAAAGCTCTGATTATAATGATAATCTTGTATGCATATTTTTCTATGTATATAATTTTTATGTTTATTTTTATGTTTTTTATTTTTATTTTTTTCTGTTCCGTGGATATATAATGCAAGAGCTAGAATATGTTTATTATAACCTAAATTTATTGTTTTCTTGTCAAAATTTCAAGTTAAAGATGGAAATTGAGGCCGGTTCAAAAGAGTGTAATTATAAATTACAAATTATAATGATTAGATGCCTTTAAAATATATTAGTTACTCTAGATTTATTGATTCTGTTTTTTACCATCCCCTTTTATTCTTTTGGAAATACTAGTATTTATATTAAAGTGTTAGGACAAGCTTTTTTCGTCCTAGGTGAAGCTAATTGTTTTTTGTAGTCTGAAAGTCTTAGCACGCTTGAGGACTGTTTTTTTTTGTCACTTTATCTTTAATAGTATAGTCTGTTTAGTTTGTCGTTTGAATTTTAATAAAAGTATTTTTATATTGTTCGTGGTTGTTTACTAGTGTTTAATTTGTAGTAGTTTATCTTTTTATTGTCTTCGTGCATTGTGATCATCACCCTAAATTACGTTTTATAGTTTAGTTAAGTTTTAGTTCTGTTAGTGAAGTAATTAGCTTATATAGTGTCATGTGCATGGTTATGCGCAACCATGAGTTGGTCGAGTCCGGTGCTTATCCTTATGGATTTGCCACGTAGGTAGACGCTTGGCGAGAGATAACGTCTGATAGAAATAGTGAGGCTTTAGCCTCGATCTCTATTGAAGCCCTTGAGTTGATTGGAGACTTATACCCATCGGCCAACTTTGCGGGAGAACCAGTTATGGAAGATCTTATATCCTCTTTACTGAAGCTTTAGTTAGGTTCCGGTCCCAACCCCCTGTAAGGTTCTCACCTATTATTCCTACCGTGGGGGCTGTACAAACACTTAGTGTTGTCAGTACAGGGAGCAACGGGCGAATTGTGGATAGGGGGAGTAATGGAGCAATACCTGCCCTAAAGTCTCTGCTGTGTGAGGGTGAAGAGTACTCTAGTATTAGTTTAATCGAATTTGCTTCACCTTTAGCTGCAAAACAACAGTTTAGGAGCGAGGGTTTATACCAGTTTAACTGGAATAGTGAATCCAATTCCGAAAATATATAAAATAAAAGAAAACTCCCATATAACAAAATAGAAACTCCTAGTACGTTTTTTAAGCCTTTAAATGCTAAAAACTTGAAACAAAAGAATAGATACCATCCTTATTTGCTATATTCCTCTCTTTACTGGATGATCTTTGTTTATTAGTACCGGCGCCCTCTCTTATCATTTTTAATACTTTATCCAAGTTGGGGATCTAATTGAACACCATTTATTGGTCGTGTAAAATATAGGGAATCTCTTTCTGATCTTACACTTCTACATATATATATTTAAAGTAAAAAAAACAAAAACAAAACGGCTAATGTTTCTTAAAAACCGATTATTATTATTTTAATGATAGATTATTCAAGATTTTCTACCAAAATATTATTATTTAAAAATACATAAATACTTTAAGTATTTATATTTAGTGATTAAATCTTTTATACCTTAAAAAAATTGAAAATTAAAACCAATATTACCTGAAAAAATAATAGAAAATAGATAAGTTTTATATTTGATTTAAATTTAAATTTATTTATTAATAACAATACCAATTAAATATGCTTAAAATAACATAGAAAATGCTTTATTGAATAACTTTTCAATTTATCTTTTTTCTGATAAAAAACTTATTATTCAAAATAAAAACAAGATTCAGAGAAAAAAACTTGTTTAAATCGCTATAATTACTATATTTTATTTAGTATTTGGGTAAAAGAATTAAAAAATTATTATTATTTTTTTGTCATTAAATTTTCTTAGTAAAATTTATAAATTAAAAAATATTTTCAAGAATCAAAATTAATTTTCGAATTCAATATATATGTAGAGTATATTATAAAAATATTTTATTCAGAAAATTTTTGCGAGCTTCAAAAAAAGTATATTTTAGGACCTATATAATTTAAAAATAAAGATATTCTAATTAAAAATTATAAATAAGGATTATATTAACCGTATAAGTACGCCAGAGCTACATTATGTTTAAAATTACTAATCTTTATGCTTTCGAAATTTTATTCTAGCTAAAATATAACTTTTTTAGCTTCATGAGATATCGAATCATCTGAATAACTTTGGTAAGACCTAATTTAAAAAATAAACTAAGTCTAAGAGAATTTTCGAGATTTTTTTGAAAGATTGAATATATTTAAATAATTATTTTGTTAAATTATAACAATATTGAGTTCTATTTGTTATAATTTGAGGTATCATAACTAATTAAATTAATTCTTAAACGATAAACTGTTTAAATATTACTCAATAAAGATTTAAAATATATGGTTTTTTTTGCATGTTTTTATATGGATATATTCATTGGTGGGATTTTTTTTATTAATAATGAAATAGAAGAACAGATATAAAAGTAAAACATATATATTAGTTTATATTTTACTAAAAATCCATCAAAAAAATTGTCCGAATAGAACAGCTGTTTTTAATGATGAAAAATTTTATATAAGCTTTTAAAAAATTCAAATTCAAAAGTCAAATTTTCTTGTATTTTAGTTTTCTTATTTTTCGAAAAAATTCATAAATTTTTTTGTTTAGAGAAAATTTATCTGTTTAAAAAAGGTTTAGAATAATACATAGGAGCAGTGTAGATGCGTTTTAAAATTTTTCTTTCAGCTTATTAAGTACTTATTAAATTTAATTTTCTTGTAAAAAGTTTTTTTTTCAATTTTGAATTGTTTATAAACAGTTTATTTTGATATAGATTTTTTTGTTATTGGAATAAAAGAGTATCATAATATTGTCAACATGTGTTTAAATTCGTCAAAATTCCTAGTGAATATTTTTCTTATTCAATTTATAAAAATTATTCAGTTATTCTAAAATATATAAATTTCATATTAAAATGAGATATATTTATTATTACCAGAATGATCTTAAATAGATTTTCCATCTGAAAATACACATTTATTTAAACTATCATTTCTTTTTTTTCAATAAAAACAACTCTTTAAGTCTAGGAATTAATAAATTGACAATTTCATTGACTTTCCATTCTTTCTGGTGAAATTTATGATATAAAACGGATAATTTTAATAAATTGCATAATGATAATAAAATTTAAGTCAAATCGAAATTTAAAATAATTAATATAATTGAACTTACGTAAATAAAAAATAATAATTTTAATGGTAAAACAAAAAAACGAAAATAAGCAAGAGAAATAAATATTTTTTTACTTTGCAAGGAATTTTTTATAGTGAAATTTAAATTTCGACTAAATTAGTTAATATTCGTTTCTTTTTATGAAATAATCTAAATTGGTCGAAAATCGGATATTTCAAGTGATTTTCTAATTAATTGAAGATTATAACAATTTTTTCTTTATTTTATTTTGCGATTTTTGACTGATCAATATTAATTAGATAAGACATGCTATTGATACCATTTTTTTTAAAATAAGGGGTGGATAACTTGTATATTCTAAACAAATCAAAATGAACAGTTTTTAGATGTACATTGTTAAAAATATAAAAATAAGTTGTATTTATGTACAATTTACTATACGATATCTTTTTTGTTTTGATATAAACTATTTTATATCTTGAAATTTGGTTTTATTTTAAAATATTATAATAAACCAAATAACTGTAGTATTTATTAATTAAATGAGATATATCGAAAGTTGAGGATTTCTTCCATTTAAAGTCGTTATAAATATATAATAAATATATAATAAATTTCTAAAATTTATACTTTATTGAATCCGAGTTATCAATTTATAACTTGAAAATACTAAAACAATCAAAAGTATATTCATTAATTAAATTTAAATTCAATTTGATAAAAGAAATTAAAATATTTTTTTTTATCATACTGGGGATCTTTTGATAAATTCAATCAAATAACATCGCAGAAGAATTCTATGTGGTTCACATGAATATAATTATAAAAATAGTTTTTTTCTGTATATTTTTAAAAAGTAAATTAGCTTTTTTTAATAGTCTTAAATTCGTCTTTATATTTTTATTATTAATAATTCTTTAAGTATTTCTTATTTTTCTCTAAAAACTTTATAAATATCTTACATAATATAAAGACATATATTCTAAAATAATATTTAAGCCAATGATCTAAAAACTTACTTATATATTAGAATATATATAAATTAAATTAAATTTTTCTAATTTTTTAGTGGAACTTATAAAGATTAATTACTTTTTGATATAATAAATTAAAATTTATTTATAATTTAATATATAATTGAGAAAATTAACTTATTTTATTTTTAGCTTATAAATTAAAAGCCATTCGACTTTTTTATGGATTGCTAACTTTTATAAAATCTTAAAATTTAATTTCTAAGAATCTATATAAAACCAAGACTTTTAATCAATTTTTTTTTTTGAATAACATAAATTATTTACAAAAATTTATTAAGAATCTTTAAAAATTTGATAATTTTAGTTTATTTAGATTATAAATGCTATTCACCCTTAATTCAATTAGAAGGTGTTAATTGAATATATTACCAAATTAAATAAAAATTAGGACTCATTACTTTAATAGAATAAAAAATAAATTAATTAATTAAATTTTTGTGAAAATCGAAAACCACTTAAAATGACCGATTTTATTACTTATTAGATTAATATGTTTAAAATTATCTATACAAATCAACTTGCATAAAATTCACTGCATTTACATTTTAATTTTGTTCGAAAATTTTGTATTTTTATTATGTAGTAAATATTTCTAAATAATTTTTTAAATAATTCTTAGATACGTGTCAGATTTGAAATTAAATTATTTTAAATTACATACTCAAATGCACAAAAAATATCTATATATCTTTATTTTTATTTAATATGGTCATAATTTTTAGAAAAATTATATAATAATGGAGAATGTAATAAAATATTTTTTAAAAAAAGGTTGGTGTTAATAATAAGACAGAATCTCGAAAAAAAGGATATTATGTTGAAAAATCCGCAAATCCTGTAAAAATCAGATGCATTTAAATTTCACCTGCAATTTTCACCCGTTAATTTATTAAAAAACATAATAAAAAAAAAACTATTGGCCAAATTTATTTTTATTATCTTATATTTGATTTTTTTGAGATTAAAAACTGAAATGGGTCAGAACAAGGACCACAAATCAAATAACAGTTTTATTTTAATTAACTCTTTCATCCTCTGTGGGTCTTTTTGTGCCATTTTTATGTCCAATATCTATGCTGTCTTTGATTTCAGCTTAAAAAT
>LSSL01000038.1:22950-67474 GCA_001953115.1 Smittium mucronatum | reverse complement strand
CTAACTAAAATAAGCTCCTCTGCCGGACTATCGGCTGCGTACCTACAGGAAAAGAGTGCAATCTACCAACCACCAAATAATACCCTGGAATTGCTTCAAGTGGGTGTATGACTGAGGCCTTAACGGTTATGAATTAAGCTCTTTGTCAATGAACTGTTGTTCATTGAAGCTATTGAGCTCCTAGTCAGAGCCTACTTCTAACAGGATTAATAAAATTAGGCTCCTACCCAAACGTGGGTTTGATCGACATGGCTTTCCTACAAATAGCTGTTAGACGCTGAGATCCGTCTGACTGTCGAACGCTGGACTTGTGCACTAGACTATGTCTCAGCTGTGCTAAACGATCGGTTCCTCCTGTTTCTAGATGGTCCTCCTCTGGAATCGCTGTCCTCCGAATCGCTGTGCGCTATCTCCACTACTCCCAACCAAGAATAGTGCAACGCTGTGCGCTGTCTCCACTACTTCCAACCAAAAATAGTACAACGCTGCGTGAAATTTTAGTCTAGTGTACTTCGAAAAGTACACTATTAAGCCCCTAAACCACGGCAAGGTATTTCACTCTTAGGGGTTTTTGGTGATGGAGAAAAAAAAATTGGAGATTAAAAATGCTGTTGAAAAGAAATTTTGGTGATGGAAAAGAAATTATGAGTGTTAAATTAAATATTTCAGTTTGATAGGTAGATATTTTAGTGATGATAAAGGTTTAACCATTGATAAATATTTAAGTATTTTGATATAAAAAGAATAAAATTGTAATCAGCTGGATAAAAAAATGCACAATTAGATACAATTGCATTCTTTATACATTTATTTCGAAAATCCCAATTTTCTTTATGGTTTTGAACAGGACGAATCTATTAGTTCTTGGTAGAAATAGCATTTTTTCAGGTCCTTAATGAGATTTAATAAAAATAAAAATAGAATATTTTTTAACAATGAATCAAGAAATAAGAATAATAAAATCATCATAAAGAAATATTTATTTTGTTGTAATTAAACAGCCAATTTCTACTAGAAAGTATTAAATATCACTTAAAATTGTATTAGAGTGTGAATTTTGTATTCAGATGCTTAAATCTGTATTGTTATTATATTTTGAAACCAAAAAAAAAATTCTTGCGTTTTACTATTAAAAGATTCTTGCTTCTATTTAATGGAAATATCTATTTATGATTGCATGAATTTTCATTGTCGCAAAAAATTAACTGCAGCAAATAATAATTGTGAGAAAAATAAAATTGGAAAAATTACCACACTTTTCAAAACTACCACAGTTATTAAGACAATAGTGAGTTTAAAAAATCTCAGGCTGTAAAGAATTTTAAGAAAAAGAAGTCTGGTGTACCAAAAACCTTCTATATATGTATGATATGCCGAAATAAAAAAATAAAGTTTTAAAAAAACTACCGGATTTATTATTTTTGACCAAAAAAATTTCTCAAAAAATAAAAAATAATTCTAAAATCAAAATTAAAATCTAATAAATGAATTAAAATATAATATTAGAAGCAGCTGTATTTATTCTATTAGTACTTAACTATGTCAAGATTCAGTCAAATTGAATTTATATTAGGAGGTTCCTGTAAAGGTCAGAATTTATTTTCTATGTAATAAATTGGCTATAATAAATTTTAATGACCATTAAACCAATAAAAATAGAAAAAAAAAGCATGTCTAGAAAAATTTCAAATGTCATCTTGAAGGAAATTCCTTTTTTGAAATTCCAATTTAGAATTTCCAGATGAATTTATGCATTAAAAATGTTAGTTTTTCCGAATTAGGAAAGTGGTAAACTTTAACTCTTTCAGGGGCGATGGTACAAAAAATGGCTTCCACTTTTCGCTCAATGTTATTATTAGTTTGATTTTATTTGTATACCATTGGGCTGATCATATTTTTGAACCAATTGGAATCGCAAATATACGCAAATAGGGGCAAGGCACGAATTTGGGCCCGGAAAGGGTTAATAGACAAATGTTTGAATTCAAACAGAATATCCCATATTATTCCAATTTGTTAGTATTGGGTATAATTAAAAACTTTTATAATTTTATACTGCTTTTCTATAATTTGATGGTAAATTGTAGCAACGTTTTTTTTTCCATAGTTTTTATCGATATTATCTGCCAAGAAATTTTCGTAAACAAAAAAAAAAAGAAATCTAGCTATTAATAAACCGTTCCCCTTAATGGGCCTGATATTAAATCGTGGAATCATTTGCTAACCAATATAAATACAGTTTTACATAGTGATAAGGTCAAAATACATTTGAATGGATTGGTTTTATTCTATTTCCTGGCCTCCACTATTTTCTTAAACCAATCTGTGTGTAGTATTAATATTAATCGTCTTCACTTCTCGATTTATCTAATAATTGACATAGTATTGCTCGAATAATAAGATTGAACGTAAAAGAAAAGCTATCTTTGTACCATCGGCTCCGTCAAGGTTAATGGTGAAATGAGATATATATTTCGCAAAATGGAATAATCAGAATAATTTAATGGCTAATAAGTAAATGCCAGTTAGGAGGCACACACATCCAAGTTTTGGACTAAACTTGAGTACTCGGATCTAAAAATAAAAAATAATGGCACCCGATTATGTCTGGCCTGATGTCACAAGGCCGGACGAAAGTAGATAAAGCACATAAAGTCGAGATTAGGAAGGAGGCACGACATGGAAATTCTTTATAATATATTGCATCCTATTCGGGACATGTCTTTTTCCGTAGAGAGCCTGTTGGATAATGCGAGCCCTTTCAGGAACGAAAAGGCATTGACCTCATTTGAACAATATTTCAACTTCTAGTTGGAGGTAAAAAAACCAATCCAATTACAGGGGAGTATTTGAGATTAAATTTTGTTGTAGCCTCAAAAATGAAAGCCGTTTTTTTCATGCCGACATGGAATGAGTCAAAGGAATTGAGGGGAAACCAAACAATTGATGCTTCGAAAAAGATCTCAATTGCGAGTATTGAATAGGGCAATTTCCATTTGACGGCAGTCTCAGGCGTTTTGGTCATGTGTGTTACAATACGAGAAAGCTTTCCGGCCCTAGACTTGACTTGACTTGACTCGATTTGACTTACTTGACTCGATTTGACTTACTTGACTCGATTTGACTTACTTGACTCGATTTGACTTACTTGACTCGATTTGACCTACTTGACTTGACTTGACGTCTATTCATTTGTTGAAGCACTTGACACCTTTGCTTGACGAGATCTTGTACTTTTAATTTGATCGGCCCGTGAAACTCAATCAATATCTCCCTGATAATGGCTTCTGATTGTATTGGTTTTATACTTATATTTTGTCCAATGAATGGCGAGAAATATGTCTGTAGAGCGAATTCTGCGAGCCAGCCGGGGCGTTGTTAGACTGGCTACTTGCAGCATTTCCATTCTGAGCTTACTAAATTATATGTCCCTTTTCTTGGTGATATCAATCATTATCCCTTTCACCTTTACTTCGTTTTCAATATGAATGTCAACCCTTCTAATGATATCACCCATTCTGTTTCCCAATCCTCTTCAGGGTTTACTTCAAATAACCAGTTGCAAGTTCCATTGAAATCTTCAAAACCTCGAGTAAACTTGTCTACCTCTGACTTTTCTGCTTCCGACAGCTCCTCGAATTCTATCACCAGCTTCAAATCTTTACATGACATTAGCAAAAGAACTGAGCTCTACCAGGGTCTTATCAGCCTCGATACTCAAGTTAAACTTGTCGTAATAATGGTCGGTTTGCCCGCCAGAGGAAAAAGTTATATCGTAAAGAAACTAAAAAGATATCTATCTTGGCTCAGTTTAAACGTAAAGATTTTTAATGTCGGTGATCGCCGAAGAAAATTACCTATTTTCCATATGAGTACTCCTTCTCCTACAGATTCTTCTTCAAGTCATACCCAAAGTGCAATCTCTGATCATGATGATTTAACTATCCATACAAGCGGATTTTTCGATCCAAAAAACCTAGATGCTTCTAAAAAACGCGAAGGGGTGGCCATGGAAGCTTTAGACGAGATCATTGAATGGATTGATTCCGGTGGCCAAGTGGCTATTCATGGTATTTAGTTTTTATAGAGCCTCCTTTTTTTCTCTTCATGATACCTTGCATTATTTTATTCCTTTCTGTTTGGGATACTTCTTACTTCCCTTTATGCTTTAGATGCTACAAATTCTACTATACGACGAAGAAAAAATATTTTAAATAAACTCAAATCAATCCCTGGTCTTGAAGTTTTGTTTATCGAAAGTATTTGCAACGATCCTGACATTATCGAGGCTAACATTCTTTTAAAACTCAAAAGTCCCGATTACGTACACGTCGATCCTATTGCCGCTCAAAAAGATTTTAGAGAAAGACTTGCTAATTATGAAACCTCCTATGAACCTTTGGGTCAATTTGAAGAAGAAAATTTTGTTCAATATTTTAAAATAATAGACGTTGGAAGAAAGGTTTTACACCACTCTCCTTTTTTTTTTTCCACCATACTCCTCTAACACACTCTTCTCTATCTCTAGATTACTACTTTCAATATCAATGGTTTCCTAGAAGGTCAATGCGTTTTCTATTTAATGAATATGAATTTAGAACCCAGACTCATTTACATCACTAGACATGGTGAAAGCTACGATAACGTTCTTGGGAGGATTGGCGGCGATGCTTCTTTAACTGAGTCTGGAGAAAAGTTCTCTTTATCTCTCTCAAAGTTCGTAGAGAAGCATCAGGCTCAATTTGAAAAAAATATCACCGATAATAAAAAATCAAGTCTCCCAAATATGTCTCTGCCTAATCCTGATTTTACTCCCTCTAAAACCCTTTTCCCTAGTCCTTCTCCGCAAGGCTGCAAGTTGGAAATATGGACCTCTATGCTTAAACGTGCTATTCAAACTGTCCAGTATTTTGACCACTCAAAATTCAAATTCAAAAAGTTCAGCGTTCTCAATGAATTATATTCGGGGCTGTGTGAAGGCATGACTTACCAGGATATTCCAAAGGTTTATCCAAGAGAATTTTCCGACCGATCCCAAGACAAATTATTTACCAGATACCCTGGAATGCATGGAGAGTCCTATGTAGATGTCATCCATCGCCTGCAATATATCATAGTTGAATTGGAGCGTATCCGCAACTCCGTCCTAATAGTCACTCACCGCGCCGTGGCTAGAACTCTTTTGGCCTATTTTCTCGATATCAATATTGAGGATATGCCTTATCTTAACATTCCTATAAACTATGTATTCATCTGCGAACCTAAACACTTTGGCAACGATTTGTCATTGTATAAATGGATCGAATCAACCGACGAATTCGTCAAAGTTGATTCCAAAATTCTACATTCCGACCTATAATCCCACTTAATTACCATCTTCACCCTCACCCTTACTCTCCCCATTTTTCTTGTTTTTTATTTTCTAAAAATCACTCTTTTTCTTTCTCCTTTCTGTCCACTTACTTCAAGTCTCTTACCCCTCCCCCCTAATATAATCTTCTAACATCTTATATAAAACCTCTTATTCACAAATTGCCATTAATTTTTTTTCTATTTGTATTGTTGAAATGGATTAATAACTAAAAGGAAAATATTAGGTGAGCAAAAAATAATATATACAAAATTCAGGGGAAAATAAGAAGACGATATCTCAATTACGAATATTCAAGAGCAAAATTAGTTGCTGCCAACGAGACGTATATGAAAATAAGACAGTAGCCAGTGATTTTGGTAAGTCTAAAGTTTTGTGCTATGGTAATAGCCATGATAAATAGGATGGTGGCCATAAATACAACTGAGGAAATGAACACTGGTCTGGAGTGTGTTAATTGGATTACGCCTCCATCTAAAATTGTCGGAAGTGTGATTACCGAAGATAAACCAATTCCTATAAGAATGTTTAAAAGAGGACCACCAAAACAAGCACTTATTCCCATAATTGGGTAGCCTAAACGAGCAACTGCCAGATTAGTTGCCAGATCTCCAACGCTGTTCCCAAGAGCCAATACTGTAAGCCCAAGAAGGCCATCGCTGATCCCAAAAGCAGCACCCAATGACTGCATTATTGCTACAATTTCGTTAGATAGTAGATAAATCCAGAACAGTCCAGCTACAATCCCAAAAAAAGTGGGAGAAATATCCAGAACAGGAAGAGATTTAGCCAGAAATTTAGCAAAAAGCCCAAAATTATGAGTTTCCAAATAACTAGTAGGGTTATTTTCTGCAAAACGCGATTTCATATCATATAGCACAGCAGCAAGTGCGCCAAGTGCAATTCCAACAAAAATAGACTTGGACGATGTGTCAGCGATATGCATAAAAGCAAAAGAGATAAACAAAGGGCAGAAAATGCATTTAGAAAGGTTGAAAAAGTAATTCAATTTGTGAGATTTGAAAAATCGCGAAGAATAGGATGGCGCAAAAGATACAGAAGAGCGATCTGACATTGAAGTAGCAGATCTAAGAGAACGATGCCGAGTTTGATCAGACAAGGAAGGTGGCATAACATTAATATCAACGGTCAAATTGTTGGATTTTGAATATGATCTGGAAGTAGAGTTAGCAGAGGGTCGTTTACCCATTTCATGTGAAGAAAGGTGTGCTGGTGCCGATGATAAATGTCGAGGTGGTTTGTTTTTGGACTTAATGAGGCTTGTGGAGACTGCATTAACTGAGTCAATGCTATCATCAGATGAGCTAGAAGTGGAAGAGCTATAATAACTTGAAACGCTCTTACGGCTAGACATTTCTATTTCGTTCTGGCTTTGTTCTGAAGTTTCAGACTGCGGTGAAGAACTGACAGGAGACTGTTGCGCTATTGATTGGCTTACAACGCTTAAAACGTCCCATATTTCATCAAGCCCAAGGTTGGAGTTGTGGAAATACGGCAAATGCACAACAACAGGAATGGAGATATTGAGCAGAAGGACAGGAATGGATGAATACAAAAGCAGTATCTTTTTGAAAATATTGCCTTTTTTGTTCCATTTCTTAAGGGTAGGAATAAAAGTAATCAAAATATGCCAATATCTATTGATAGGGTGGTGTTGCTCGGGAGTATTTGAGGTGGAATTGGACAGATTGAGGCTAATTTCTGAACCGCTAATACTATCGTTGGCGTTGCGAAGCTCCGAAGTGCTGATTATACTGGGGGGAGATATATGAATGGTCGGAACTATCATGTTTGAGTTCCCTTTTGGGTTTATAATTTCTGACTTGTGTAAATCCATATGCTTTAAATTAAAGTCGGTGATATTGCTAGGTCTATTGGGGGAAAAGTGATTGTCAGAATCGAAAATAGGTAAAGATTTCTTTCTGGAGTTCGATCGATTTTGAGGAAGATGATCTAGAAAATCAGGATTCACTATAGGAACTTCAAGATGAGTAGATTTGGTCGCCGAAATTACTGAATGATTTGAATGAGAGTCCTCTTGGGCCTGAATTGAAGAGTGATGTGGTATTTCAAGCGAGAGGCTCGTTTTGTTGGGAATTTGAGATAAAGATTTGCTACGAAATTGAGGGTTTTCAGGAAACTGATCAAAAAACTCTTGAAATTCCACAGCGCCTAATAAAGAACGTGGATAAGTTTTAAGATAATTCGAAACTAAAGACATTTTAGTTTGGTCATAATTTTCGGGATCTGAAGAAGCTGAACGTAAAGGTTCAAGAGGGGTATCACGAGGATTGAAATTTTCAGGAGAGACATTAGTGCGAGAAAAAGTATTTTGGAGGGCATTGCGCTTAAGGCTCCTTCTTTTATCCAAAACAAAAATAAAGGCGATAACTGAGACATAGATGAGGTATAATGTGAGCATGGAAATAGCTATGGGGTAATCGATGAAAGAAAAGAAACAAATGAAAAAAATAGAGAGAGAAGCAAGAAACAAAAAGAATAACTCGCGGTAAACTATTGCTTTGGGGACAGAAAAGCCATTTGTAATTATAATCATCAAACCGGACACGACGCAGATAACAAACATGGCAGCGCCAATAAGTTCACCTATAGCTAAAGAGGCACTTCCAGATTTGATTGCGTTAAAATTGGTGAAAATATCGGGAGCGCCATTCCCTAGAGCTAAAAGAGTCACCCCAGCTATTGAATCTGGAATCTTGAATAGCTGAGCTACAGTTTGCAAATTAGGAGAAAAGTAATCTGAAGCAGTAATTCCGATCCATAGAAATAAGGTGAGAAGTATTAATACTGAAAGACACATTTTAAAAATTTTCAATTTTGGAGAGCCACAGTAGATGAAAGTTAGGTAATTAATAATCCCTTGACCCTCATCTTGACAATATTCTTTAACAAAATAGCATTTGTCTAATTCGGTTCGAGAAACATCTGAGCACTTATAAGAAACTTGAAGTAATGATGCATCATCAGAGGAAGATGAAGCTGAAGAAAGAGTGAAAGATAAATAAAAAGTTAGAATAATTAGAATAAAAGTAAGGACAGCTGGTTTATAAGAGCCCATTATGGAGGAAATCGAATATCAGGGCCCATCTAAAAAGAGAGTATGAAATTAAAAGAGATAGATAAAGAGCAGAGGTATAATTTTCAATAAAAAGTTAATTGAAATTTATTAGACTTGTGTTTATCTAAGAATTGTAGTGTATTCTAATCTCCACTTTGGGTTTTATAAAAATGACATCAAATTATATCGCAGCATTTTCAAACCATACTGAACGACATCAAATTACACATCAGTTTTTTTGTAAATTAAACTGAATGCCATCAAATTACTTAATTTTGTCTGAGTTGCGTTAATCTCGTCAAATTATATCCTAACACTTTGAAACCTTTTGATTTCCACCAAATTATTTGTAGACTGCCAAAGTATAGTTGCGAGAGAACCAGGTTACTAGTATTTATTTTATTGCCTAATTAGACTGTGTCAAATCATTTGAAATTTATGCATTTTCATTCGTTATTTTTTCCCTAATAAGAATGTCATCTATTTTATCCAATGATTTGTGTTTTCGGTGCACAATCCAACACTTTTTAACCCTTTCCGGGCCCAAATTTAGGCCTCAATCCTATCTGTGTAAATTAGCCATTTCAATTGGCCTAACTTTTAGATTTATCCAATGGTATACAAATAATATTAGTCTAATGAAAATATTGAGCAGAAAGTGAACTCCATTTTTTGTACGATTGTCCCTGAAAGGAGTAAACTGACAATTAGCGCAAATTCGGAAACTTTATAGGCCGTATATAAGAAACTGGGATTCACCATTCCATTGGCTAACTTCTGGATTTGTAACAATAGTGCTCGAAATGGTGACGTAACTATTGACACATTTACATTTCAACTACTGAACATTTCACCTACTTGCTAACCACCTGTAATAAAAGATCAAGTCTTGTGCATAAATTTGTTTAATTTGAAAAAATTAGCAATTTATATTCGAGTAAAAAATCTCTATTTTGAAAACGAATTGATTGTTCCAGTAGGCGAATGTGTGGCAGGCCAATAATCCTTACATCTATTAACACTACGATCATTAAATCTGCAAAAAAAAAAAAGATTTAAAATACATTCACAAAAATAAAATAGTTATTTAAAAACGCACAAATCCTGTCAAATTCTTTTGAAGTTTTTTGATTTTTCTATTTAACTTGAAAACATAGTTATAAATAATGAATTGAAATTATTTTATCTTTACAGAGAAAAAATTCTAAAATATTTACATTTTTTACGGATGAAAAAATAATTCTATTCTTCTGTATTTTTATTAATTTAACTTTAATCAATTATGCGATTGCTGTATTATTTTGATTCATGTTTTGATCGATTTAAAGATAAATTTAAAGAACATTTTCAGAATTTTTCTTATAGCGAAAATTCTTTTTTGTGAAGATGCTTTGTTTTCATTAAATTTTCTTCGCATTTTATTCGATTGATTTTAAAAGAATTTTGTTGATAATCGAAAAAAGATTTTATAATTTTTTTTGTATTTTTTTTGCTCTCTTCATGATTAATAATCATTCTCGGTCATTATTATATCCTAGCTAAAAAAATCAGAATTTTTTATGGTATTTTTTTCATTAAAATTTAACTTGCAATAATAAACGCTTTATATTCATATTATTGAATCAAATGTGCCAGGAAATTTTTCCCGAAAAAAATTCCCAACCGACTCTTGGTCCAAATTACTTTTTATTAAAGGTTGGTTTTATCGGTGGACAAACTTTGGAAAAAGTATATAAAATCCGGAAAATTTAACAAATTCTGGAAATTCTGGAAATTTTATACAGAATCTATTTTTTTATTGAAAATTTTTGTCAACAAATTTTGGGAAATTTCCGCGAAAAAATCTTGAAAAAAATACATTGGGTTTTCTTTTTCTTTGGTTAAAATTTAACTTAAGCTGCAATAAATTATAAAAAAAATTTTTTTTTAGTAATTCTCTCGTCTTTTCAAAAAATTTCAATTATCATAAATATCTCGTTTTTACTCACTTAAGACGAGGGTCTAAATAATATCTATCACCACAATATATTTAAAACATTTGATTCGATTTAATAGCTAATAATTGAATAAGTCTGTTGAAAAAAAAATACGAAATCATGATGGCTAAATGGGGGTTTCAGAACATTTGTTGGTCTCAAAATATAATATGAAATATAAAGCCTTACTTCGAACCAGCGAATAAATGAATTAAATTGAATGAATTGTTAAATAATGAGTATAATGGATTTTTTGAAGAATTTCCCCTAAATTATTGGACAGGAATTTTTGGTAAAAAATAGAATCAGTACATATTTTTCTGACTTCATTTATTTTTCCAGATTTTTTGGGCAAAATTTATTTAATCTTTTATCAAATATAAAAATATTATGTTGGAAAATTTTCCAAATGAATATTTTGAAATTGTTATAATTAGTCGCTTTTAAAAATTTTTACAGAGGTATTAAAAGTACTTAATTCACCTTGTGAATTTTAAAATGAAAAAAAAATAGAAGATATGAATATGAATATTGTATTTTTATCATTTAATATGAGAATTTTACCATTCTAGATTAACTTAAATGATTATTATCCGTTTTTACTTAATTAAAATAAGAATTATATCCTATGAACTGCGTTTTATGAAGTAAATATTCAAATAAAAATTTATAAAATATATCCCTCTCCATTTTTTAAAAAACGACAAAAAATTAATAGATTTTGGAATCAAAAATAATTTTGCCATAAATATTTATAATAGAAATACTCTAATTAGATAATCGAATACTAGAATCAAATTATTAATTATATTATATTTTATGGTAAAAAATAATTTGAAGATTTAATTGATAAAAATTGCTTTTTTGGTGGGTTTTGATGTTTTTTTATTCTTCAATGGAGGAATAATATAATATAAATTTTTTTAAAAATAAAAAGAAGCAATATTAGAAATATTTCTCAGTTATTTATTTATGAACTAAATTAAGCCTTTTTTAAATATTTTTTGAGCAATGGATATTTTTTTATTAAAATGATAATGTGATATTCAAGAAATGATACAGTTCAGTAAAAAATCTTAAGTTTTTTAATCTGATATCTAGAAACTATTAGTAAAATTGCTGTGAATTACCATTTAAATACTCTAATATATGTTTAATTACTTTAAAAAACATCCAATTAATTATTATGGCATCCAATTAATCAATTAAATTTAATCTAAATGTTACTGGATTTTTTTTTATATAAAATCAAGTAAATTTGAAGGATCAAACAGTATTCTCCAATCCATTGGAAAAATTATTGGAAAAAATCTTTAAATAATATACTTTCCCATAAATGGGAATTTTTTTTTCGGGCACTTCAGATTTAAACTTTTAAATTATTAATGATTAAAAAAAATAAATCAATTCAGAATTGGAATTACAAAGTATATATATGGAAAAATATGGAAAAACAGCCATTCCTAATTCGTGTTTATATTATATTGGCTTAGTGTTGATATTTTTTTAATTAATATATAATTCATTATTAAAAAAAATCATTAGCTGGAAAAAAAATATTGCTGTTGCATAACAAATCAAAGCATATGTAAAATGCAATTGATAAATTAATACTTTAAAAATTTCAATTTTATTTGAATATATCCTTTAAAATTATCTAGCTACCTCAATAGGAGATTTTTATAATATTTTTTTTCGAAAAATAAACGTATATTTAATAGCATGTAAACTTTTCATATTGAAAATGAAATGGAGTTTTGTTAAAATATTGAGCTTCACCTGTAACAGATCTCCCACAGTGTTAAATAGCGATTATAAAAATCTTGAGCCTAGACAAAAATATGACATGAAAAGAAATTAAAATTTACCATCAAAACCTATTTACAATAAACTTTGGATTTTGAAAAATCCATAGACATATTTTACTGTTGAATTAGGAATTCGGAAAAATCAAGTTAATTATTTTTAAACCTTAAAAATTTGTGAAAATACTTTTTATTTTTTATATTAATCCAAGCCAAAATTCAATTTTTTTACAAAAAACTTTAATATTTTAAGGTCTTTTATTTATATTTAACATCTTTTGTAATAAAATAAGTTTATTTTGGGTTCGGATAAGTATTAATATTATAAAGACTAGTTTTATGAACTCTAATGTAGATTGTATTTGAAAAAATGCATTAAATATTTGCCCCTAGATTTACAAACTTGTGTTATTATTTAATCAAATTCTCTTGTCCATGGAGTTTGAAATTTTTTTTAATTTGAAAAATTATCTAATGAAATTTAAATTTCAAAGCAGATTAAAAACAATAAATTGGCTAAAGTTTTCATTTGCTCTCAGGAATATATCCAAAAAAAAGGTGGCTCTTATTGTTATACGAAGGATTCTTGCTATTTCTAACTCAAAATATGTGTGTATATCTAGTCAAATAAGTATAAAAACGAGAATATTCAAATAAACGATTTTAATCTTTAAAATAACGGAATTTATACGGTTATAATTGGCTTTGATATTAACAACACTCCTTTTTATTTCCAGGATCTTAATTCTTGGTAAATATGAAAACTCTACTTTCCTTAAACAGTACGCTTTTTAAATATTTTTTGAGACTGCAGAAATAAGTCTAGGTGATTTTTCAAAGAAAGGATAATTTAGAATGGAAAAAAATTATTTTGAAATAAATTAGACTTATCTGTATGAATTTCTGCTCTACATTGGAATAAAAACTTACGCTAATAAAGAGACTTACTTTTTTAGAAATAAATTATTAATATATAATTACTTTAATTAAATCAATGAAGCTATACTGATAATAATCAGTAAAAAAATAATTTGTAATCAAATCTATTCTGTCGGAATAGAAATTTTTGTAACTGATTTCGTATAATTATATTTAAGCTTTTCGATGATTAATATTTTCGAAATTTCGTAAAAAAAAACAAAAAAAAACTAGTGCAAATAAAATAGAAGGTTAATTACAATAATATTACCGAAAAAAGGTTTTTATAGCAAAAAAAAGATTTAAACAATAAAATATATGATTGATTTATAACTTATTTATATAACTAAGGGTATCTTTACAATTTAAAAAGATTTTCTATTTATAACTAATTTATTTGTTGAAAATATAAATGAGTACAAATAATGGCTAATATTATAATATAATTAAGTGATTCCAAAAAAAAAAAAAAATTTAAAAAAAATTTCAAATCGCTAATTTCAGGCTCTGAAAAAGTTTTTTTTTTCATAAAATCATGTTCCTTTCTTACTATAAAGGGTGTTTTTGTAGTATTTTTTGAAATATAATTCACATCACGGAATTATTTAGCCTTTTTTTGTATTCTCTGTACTTTTATTCATCCCCTTCTCTTCTTTTTTATTTTAAAAAACTCTATATTTTTAATTCCAATCTTATCTTAAATTTAAATCTCGTAATATTATAGAGATTATTTTTTAATGTGTAGATTTTTCATTGCTACACATATTTAAGTGATAGCCTCTATGTTCTATAATGTTCGTTTGAATGTATCTCTTAATGTTTTAAAAAAATTATCAACAATTATTCTTTCACTATGATAGGATTTTTGTTGATTTGAGGGTAATTCAAATGTTGCAATATGATTTTTTTGATTGTTTAATACCAAATTCTGAATATTTAAAATATTACTTCGCTTCAAGAAGTTCTCTTTTTTAGGTGCTAATACCCTGAAATTTTTTTAAATCCCAATTTAATTTTTATCTTTCATTATGGCATACTCGTCATAAATATTTTCACCTCCATTAATCCTATAGTTATTAGGTTTCTTCTAATAATTTCTGTAATTATTTTCTATTCTCCTACAGATAGAAATGTCGTGAATAGGTCCTTCTACAGCGGAGCTTATAAAAAAGTATCCTTCTTCAATAATTACTGCTACTGCTACTGCTACTTTTTAATTCAAGAATACCTATGAAACTTCCCAGAATTTTTTTTTTTTCCATATTGAAAAGAAAAGCTTGGCCTATTGATAAAAAATACTATTTTGTCTATAATTGAACCTAATTCCTTATTGATATTCAGAATGATTGGGTTAGATAGTTGGATTTCATTCTTTATATGGTATTTATAATGTTTATTTAGAGGCTTTCTAACTTAATCCACGTTGAAATTTGTTATATTGCAAATTGATTACCCTGAAATATTAAAATATTTACCAATTTTATCAAATTTAAAGCAATTATCAAATATGTCATAAATTTAATTATTTATCTTTTGGTGTAAAGATATATTTTCTGACCCTTCACATTTCTGCTTTTATAATTCTCTTTTTTCAAACAGAATTTATCTCTTTAAACCCGTTTATATTAAATCCAATCAAATAATGAATTTTCTCTGTTCAATTGATATATAGGTAAATATTTTTGGGTCGAAAATTCCAGTGTTAATCACGTGTTATATTGATAGTACTGAAGCAACCAGAATCTGCCTCATAAAATTTTGTGGCTTCCATTCATCTATCAATTTTTTGGATATTTCCACGGTTTGAAATTTTTAATTTTTGATTTAAGAATTCGGTAATAACTTTAATACGAAAATTTAAAAATAAATTTTCAAAATTGAGAGGGTTTTTGCGAGTATATGTACTTTTACAGTTTTTTTTTGGAAAACTATTGAGGTCCTAATTAAAAAAAAAAACCTACACCAAAAAAAATTTAAATAAGGTCCAGATTATTATTTTAAATACCCTAGCAAAAGATAGATTTGGATGAGGAATAAATTTAACTCTCAAATATTTTTCTAATAAACGAGGTTTGTTAAAAAGAGTATTTTACTGTATATTTACTGGTTTATTCGAGATTTCGGTTGAGAATAACTGTCAAAAAAAATTTATTGGTGATTTTATGTATATATAAAATAAATCTAAACGCGAAATTTCGTTTTTATCCAAAAATCATTTCAATTTATATTTAAAAAATATCAAAAGTAATCACAAAATTCAAAATTCAAAAGTCAAAATTTCAAGTCTTTTTTCACTTTTTAGAATCCAAGGTAAAAATCCCAAAAAAAATATAGATGTGTTTTCTTTATCGGGTAAAATTCTTAATTGGATTTCTTTTAAAAAACTATAGAGTATTTTTTTGCACCCATGGCTGTTAGAATATTACACTTTGTGTTAATATTTATTCGAGTTATTTAAATATAGGAGATTAAAATAACTCATAAATTCTTTTTTTGTTTTAACCAAATCTATGTGTTCTAAGCACCATTTATAAAAATTTAACGGTTGGCATTGATATCTGGTTATCCAATTTGATAATAAATCAATTATTAGCTATTAGGAAATATCAAACTTCTTTATTATGTTATTAACGTATAACTGGACGGTATTTCTTTATTTTTCTGATTATGTTTTTATAAAAATATAATTTAGAAATTTCTCTAATGTATTTAATCAATTTTATTAAAAAAGAATTGGATTGTAATTTCGAAACGGATTATTAGATTAGATTTGGTGCGATTTTGCGCTATATCTTTTTTTTATGAATTTGATAATGTTTAGAGAATGAAAATTATCTCTAGAGGACACCAAAAAGGGTGTAAACAAAAATAATAATTTTGAAGAAGTAAAAAAAAACCTTTTTTGTAGTTATTAAAGGTTAATTTGTAAGAATGAAACTCAAATAGGATTTATAATTAGTTTATATATTTCGATATATGAATTTCTTCTCCTATAACCCAAGAAATAAGGAATAAAGTTTTTTAGCTTTATATTGATGGAGTGAATCATAATTAAGAATATATATATTCATATTGAGGTTGATAATAGAAAAAAAAAATACATACTGAATTTTGGGGAGCTAAAATGAAAAAAAAAAATCTTTAATTAAAATTTCAGAATTATCTGAGCTCTCATATAATAAAAATATATTGGTACAGTATGTTATGAAAAATAACATACATTATGCTACTCATTCGTTTTTGGTAAATTTTTTGGAAATGTTATTACTGGGATTTTAATTTGTATAATTGGTTTAAAATAATTTTGATTAAAATTTTTTTAGATTAATTAAAATTTTATTGTATCTATAGGTTTAATAAAATATGCGAGAAAATCAGATATGTTGCATATCGATGAAACCGATAAGCTAATTGATATCAGATATCCATTAATAGTTAATGGCTTTTTTGATATCAATGACCCCTTTATTTTATTAAAAATTTCAGAGGTGTCTAACAAATCAAGTGAAAGCTATTATTATGTGTTAAAATATATTAAGTAAGAAAGTGAAGAAATCTACGGAAAATTTTCCCAACACACATAATATCCGATTCAGCCCCAAAATTATACTTTAGGTATTATAAAGTATTATATTTGATTTTTCTATTATAAAACAATAACATTAAGTATGAAGTAGGTAAGTATTTAACTATTATAAAAACTAAAATGATTTTTGAACTTTTTATTTAACTTGGATTAATAATTATATTATAGAAAAAAATGTTAAAAGAAAAAAACTGTTTTTCTAATTTGAATAATATCAAACTATATACATCATAAAATTAAATTCCTTGAGTTAGGATAAAAAACCTTATCGCTTTGAATTTATTTTATGTATTAGTATTTTTAGGACAGTGAATGCTAATTAATTTACCATTGCAACCCATTAAATAAAAATACTTTACGTGGTTTATATTTAATGTTTATAAGAATACATTTTTGGGATAATTAAGCAGAAATTTTGATAAATGTCATAAATATTTACTCAGGGATTTTTCATATATGTGTTTAATAGATTTAGATTTTTTGAAACTTTCAATTCCAAAAAAAATACATTGGAAATTATCTAAATTTTTGGCTTAAAAATGACCTATGGTCAGAAAATTTAACTTTTTCGTAGTTAATTTTTGTAAAATCATAATTAATTAAAATAAAAATTGATGAGGGCTCAAATATTTAAAGGCCTAATAATGATAATTTTTGGAGATATTTATTTTCAAAATGAAGAAAAAAAGATTTAATAGGAGAAATTCTATATCACAACCTTTATTAATAAATTTATTACTGTAATACCAAGTTTAATATTTTAAAATTAATACCAATTTTACATTTCCTGAATATAATACATTTAAATCATCGCAGAAATGACTTTCAATATAATTACAACGATATTGATTAAAAATAGGAACTTAATTTCAGAAGAAACGTGTATTTCAGAATATTTTCGAAGTTTTGTTAAAAATATGTAATTTAATCTTGAAAATTAGAGAGAAAGAAAAGAATTCTGACGAAAATATTAGGCAATGTCAGCTCCGGATAACCTCAAAAACAGGGAAAAATTCATTCTAACTTGCTTCAATTAGTTCAAGAGTAAAAAGTGACACCGATTTTACACTTATCTTAAACCAATGAATAAGCTTAATTTTATTAACTTTAATATTCTCTCATTCTCAAAAAAAAAAAAAGAAGACCTAAATGATCCAGAAAAATTAATCTTGAGATGTGGACAATTCATTTTTTTTATAAATTTTTTGCTTCAAAGTTTTTAGTCTAAGTGAAAATATATAGATATTAGATATAATTAACATTTGTAATTTTTAATATAAAAAAATAAATATACCCAATCCCAAAACATATATATAATGTCAGTAAAAACGAGATAAAGACAGAAAAATATATATTATTTGATTTCATATAAAACTTTATGAATACATATTGACAAATTTCAAACATGACCAGTAATTAAAGCCGATTTAGTATAGATTTAAAAATTAGATTCCATTAAAAAATTCTTTAATTAAGGCGGATCTCGTCTTAAGCATCTATATTGTACGGTAAAGCTTTATTAAAATTTTTTGAAAAAAATATTGATTTTAATAAATTCAAAATAATTTTTATATATTTAAAAATGTATAAATAAAAATAGGAACCTCATTATTTAGAATTAATCACCTTTTTTCCAAAAAACCCCAATTTATTTAAAAAAAATTATTGAATATAGGTATTTATATCTTTAGTATTAACAGGTATGATTTGAAAAAATCAGCAAATTTTTTTTAAAATAATTTTGCTTAAATTTTGGATAGGATATTTCCATGGAATCGATAGGAAACAAAACTATTATTGATTATTACTAGTTTATAAATCAAATTTATCGTTGTTTATTTCATTTTAATTCGAAAATTTTTTTTTATAAGTTATTTTTAATAAAATAATTCGATATAGCATTTATTTAAATAATATTATAATAACCAAAAACTGTTAGAAATTTACATAGAAAAAAACTGAAAATCAGGGAGTTAAATTTAAAGGTAAATAATTTTGACAAGTTTCCCTAAAAAATTTAACGGTATATATAAAATTAATTTAGATGAGGTGGTTGGTTTCATACAAAAGTTAATCTTCAGTTCCAGTGGTGAAATTGAAGATTCTTTCAATGATGTCTAGCACTCTTGGGAACACTTCATGAATTTTTATTTTTCCTATCGACTTTTTTGTCATTGGAGCTTGTGATAGCACCTTAACAGAACGAAATAATGATTCCTGAGCTTTTTTATTTTTTGATTATCGATTTTTTAAATTTATAACTCAATTTTAACTAAATGTTTTTTTTAATGTTTATAATAATAATTATGGGGTTATAGATGGTTTTAATTTTTTTTTTTTTTTGCTAAAGCAATGATTTTTTATCAATTTTTTAAAATATTAATGAGGTCAAGAAATTGATTTAAACGTTATTTACTATTAATGATCAGCACTTTAAACTCTTCTTAAGTTTAAAAACAAGATTTGATTTTAAAGAAAACATTTAAATTCGACTAATATAACTCAATGAGATTACATTTATGAAAAGATCTTTGGACCAAAAAATTTTTTCCCATCTTATATAAATTCTCCGATGATCCGATGATCCTATAATCCTCTTTCACAAAATCTCATTTGAAAAAAGTAATATATTAGATAATTATGTTTCTTATTAAAAAAAAATCGATTAGAATAAAAATATTAAAAACAAAAAATTTTTTTCAGGGAATATTTTAAATATCATTTTGCAGAAAAATTTACAGAAAGGATATTAAAAGTTTTAAAATGTAAAAAAATTGATATCATTTTTGAATCTAAAACCAATCATTTTAAATAATTATAAAAAGAAGCCAATTATTCTTTTTAGTGTATTAAGATTTTTATCATGTGTTTTTTTGCTCACCAACTTCACAGAACTTAAAATATTAAATAAAAATAAGAAAAAAAACTAAGTGAAATATTACTGGAATCAGTGATTAAAACTCCTTCAAATATTATTTTTACATAATATTTACTATTAAAATATTAAAAAATTTTAATAAAAATTTAGAGGGTTAAAATTTTCAAATTATCTTTAGAAAAAGAATTTAAATGTTTTAATATTATTTTAAATTAAACATAAGAATCTATAATGGAATTTAGTTTAGTGTAGTTCAGCATCAAATTTTAGATTTTAATCAAAAAAAATACATATTTTAAAATTATAAGGATTAAACGTATAATTTTTAATTTTTACCATATCTAAAACTATATTTCCAAAAAATAAAATATCATGGAATCACAGAATTACAGATTTTTTTTTAAATTTTAGGTATTGCTTCTACAAAAAAAAACCATTAATAAATATACGTTTATCTGAGAATGCATTTATCATATCAAAAAATTAATACAAAACAAGTAAAAGCACGATGGTTGGTTCTTTGATTAAATTTCTTGTAAATAATGCCAGTTTTACCAGAAAAAATTGTATTAACTTAAGCATTCTACTCTCCAAATTGATCCACATCTTTAGCTATTTTTACAATTTAAAAATTATTTAAAATATAAAGTCTATGCTTTTTTAGACATGAAATATTATTTTTTTAAAACCAATATTTTTTTTAAAAAACTACTTTTCTATATAAAAAAATAAGAATAAGTTTAAAGAGGGGCTTTAAGTTGATATTAACTTTAGAAACTCATCAAATATATCATATTTCGCACATTTTTTTAGATTTAATTTCCACATTGCTCGGTCTTCGACTTAAAACTTATTAGGTTCAGTTTTTATTAAAGAAAAGGGTTTCCTCTTTGTTTCTTCTTAATAAACCCCAATTAATTCCTTTTACTTTCATCGCATCAGGAAAACTTATTTAACTCATATTTTTTTATTAAGTAAAAAATTCTATCTAAAAAATAATTGGGTTTTTTTGTTACTAGTTATTCCTCTATTAGTAACATCTTGCTGCGATTTATTTATTTGGATCAATTAATAAATAATAAAAAATTATAGGCTACAAGGAAAAGTCAACTATTCAGCATAATTTTTTTAATGTTACAATAAGGATTTGAAATTAATAATAAATTAATAAAAAAAGACATTTAAATAATAATTACCAAAATATGTCTGATAAATGTAGAATAAATATAACTTATTATTAAAATTGCTTATTTTTGGATCATTTTAGTTTTCATAAATCTTGTGCATTTTATCTTATATTATTTTTAAATAATAAAAACTTATCTATATTTACTGGAATTATACTCTCAATTTATCAAACCTAAATTAGATAGTTTATTCAAAAATATTATCTTTAACTATATCGAGTCTTCAATTTTGAGTTTAAATAAAAAAAATTTTTTAAAAAATTGATTATAAAATCCTTGAGAATAAATAAAACTTTTATTTTTAGTAAAGAGGTGCTTGTAAGACATATTTTTATTACAGTTTTACATATTAAAATATTTATAATAGACAATTTATAATTTATAGAGTTATTTTCATGTATTTAACAGATATAAATTATAAAAATAAATATCTTTAGTATTATATATATAATAATTTAAAATCTGATGTTTTAGACCACAATTTTTTTGTAAATAATATATTTCTCCTCAATTTTATTCCTATTTAGCAAGTATTTTTAGAAAAATATAAATAAAAACTACTTGAAAAAATTAAATTACATTTCTATAAAATCATTTCTTTTTTAATGCATAATTTTTAATTTAATATTTACTGAGCTCAAACAGTATTTATTTTATCTATAAACACAAAAAAAGGTACAAATATGGAAATATTTACCACAATATAATATTTATCTTTTTAAAAATAGCCAAATGGTATTTCTTATTATTTTTCTATAAATTATTATCATTTTGCCTTCACTGAAGTATATAAAAATCAGCTATCAATCTGGCACTTCTAACTAAAATCTTGAATTTTTCACTAAATTAAAAAATTCAGTATATTTTAAACCAATAAAATTGGAATCTCATAACTAATAATAAATTAACAAAATTTATAGAAAATAGTTTTTTTCAAAAATATTGATAAATTGTTCCAAAACTTAAACCATTAACTAAAACTATCTACTGAAAAGTACATTTCAGTTTAATATAGTTAGAATCTATTTTAGTAACAATATTAAAACCAAATCAATGAAAAAAAAGGTAGATTTAACAGTTTTTTACAACAAACTTACGGTTATCAATTATAGGCTACTCAAATTTTATTTTTTGAGCTAATCCAAGATGATACTTTATCCACTAAAAAAAAAGAATGGGAAATTATCTTTTAAAAAAAAATTCTGGTTTAGTGCTTTTATGCTATCACAGATATCCAAAACTCAAAATCATTCATTTTAAACTTAATGATACATAAATGAGTATTAAAATTACAAAAAAAAGTCAGATTCCAAATTAATTGAAAAAATTATCATATTTTTTAACAAATAAAATTTTATTCATCGTCTAATGAAACAAAGAAAAAAAAATTAATTTTAATTTTTTAAACACTAAATTTGCTTTCTATCGATTAAATTTGATTTTTTTAAAAAAAGTGAAAATTATTTAGATTTAAACTTAAAAGAGTTGTATCCAAAACTTTGAATATCAATAATATACAAAAAACTCAAACTCGTGATTCGAGAAACTTTTTTAAAATAAAAATCTATCTAAAATCTATTGTTATACTATATTGATACCAATAATTTAGCATTAAATAATTAAAGAACCAACTATTTTTTCGATTTTGGTTCGATTAAATGTGAGGTTTTTGCAACAGCTCGAGTTAGAAAAATCTTATTCGAAATGTTAAATCATTTTTTGGAGTCAATTCGACCATAGAATCTCAAAAAAACAGGAATAACCTTTAAATCCCCGCAAATTCTTTTAAAGATATTTTTAGTTGTTGCCGCTTTTTTGAATTGCAGAGCCGGGAAAAATCCAGGTTTTTTTTTTTACGCAGAGCTTATTTTTAAACTTGGAAAAATCCCGATAAAAAATCAATAAAATTAAGATTGATCTTTTAAGTTGATTATTTCGCATATAAATATCTACTTTAATATTTATCCAATAAATTACACTATATCATATTTTGATATTTTTTTTTCAATTTATGTTAGTCATTTACTATTAAATTTTTATAATTTTATATAACTACTGATTTAATTAAAATCTCCTTCTCCATATCAGCAAATTTAGAATAAATTTTTTTTCAAGGGTTACAATAATTATAATTATATATTTATAAGTTTAAGAACAGAAATAGAAGCCCCTTCTTTCTGAATATCAATCAAATAAAAACCAATTAAATCGCTTTTAATGATAAAATCAATACATATTTGAGTCATCTAAAATCAAATAAAATATAAAATTGATAAAGTTTTATAATAAAGATGAATAGAGGAGGCGTTTTTAGTAAGTAGCAAAGTAATTAATATAAAGAAGTGCATAGAAAATAAAGATGATATTTTTTTTCAAGGGTTTGGAATTTTAAAACTTGAAAATTGTGCTAGGGAACTTTTATTTTGTTATATATGTAATTTTAATTTTATTCATAAATATTAGTCCCCCAAAATAACGGAGCTTACATGGAAGAAAAAAATCAATAAATTAGCATACCGAATTTTTTTTTAAGAAATATATTATGTTAGCTAGTGGTTTATAAGTAATACTCTTTTGAATTGGCCTCAATTTCTATTTTTTAATTTAATTTTTTGCAAACTAAGAATAAATTCGGTTTAAATTAAAAACTTTTTGCTCTTAATTGTATACTCACGGAACAGAAATAAAAATGCATATATATAATTATACATATATACTCATAATAATAAGCCAAAAGCCCATTTATTAACTTTAGAAGCGTGAAAAAGCCAAATTCACAAAATTTCCTTATTCCCCAGAATGATGACTCAGTAAGACGCTTTGTTGTTGAAGCCCTCGATAAAAAAGTTGAAAAAGCTAGTAATAATCTAAAATATTAGAGTGAAATATAGCTTATATTTATGATAAATTGGGATTAAATCAAAAAATTTATCAGAAAAAAAGAATATTTCGATTGAAGGCTCCACAAAATAAAGGATTAAGTCCTTAATGATTACAACATTGCGTAAAGTTAATGTAGAAACACAAAAACTTTTAGGGATAATAGTGTTTTTAAATTCCGATAAATTACCGTTAGAGAAATTTTTATAAAACTTGTAATTATAAAGTCATAATCTCGAATTTTCCTATTAGGAAAATTCAAATTTCTTACTGATAAAATTAAAAAAAATTGTGATATTATGAGAAAGTCATGGGAATTCAAAAAAATTCTCGCAAGTAAATTATTTGAGCCTATAATGAAAAAAATACAGCAATCAATCTCATATTTGAACAAAAAGCTAATACTAGCTTTTTTAGATCTTAAAATTATGTTAAAGTAAATTAGGATAATTTAGTTTTGTTTCAGATATTGTTTTAAATGAAATAAAAATAAATATTATGGTATTTTTTTCTTATCTAATTTGCTTCATAATAGATAAATTGGGTTTCAAAACAGTTTATTGGATTATAATTATCGGCTTAATGTTATTGGATATCTTTTTTTGGAATTTCGAATGAATGATAGAAATTTTTCTGTGGCTTTGAAAAAAATTCGAAGTGAAAAAGAAAAATAATTTAATTATATATTTAAAATGATGCTAGGCATATTTTCAAATTAGAAAATTTGGTACCATAATCAGCTCAGATTATATCAAGCTTCATAAAAAAAATCTATATACAGACTAAAAAAAGATGTTTTTGGGTCCATAAAATGCGAAAAACAATCATTTAATATATCCAATTTCTGGTGATCTTTGGCTAAAAAGATCAAATTAAATTTATTCAAAATTCAAACTGCCTTTAAAAATTTTTTTTTGAATTATATTGGTATTTTTTAGTTGTAAAATATGATTTTTTCCACTGAAAATATAGTTTTAAATGATAATATTTATGAAAAAAAAACTTTAGAACAAATTATAATTGATATTAGTGAGCTTTTTTTTAGGCACAGAGTAGCTAAAATTTTCTTAGAAAATTTAAATGAAAGAATTTAAGAATCCACGAAATTATTCCGATTTTGGTTGATATGGTCGAAAATTCTGAAAAATTTTAGGATTAAAATATTAATATCATGATTCACACATCTAAATTAACAAATAATTTACTTAATTATATTCAAATATTACTACTAAAAACATCAATAATAAAACTATTTTTATGGCAATGGAAATTGGGCCAAATATTGATTCAGTTTCAAGAATTATAGTTAGAAGATATACAAGCTTTGGCATACCTTATGAAGATCTTAAAAAATATCAATACTAACTAAAATAAATGATGTGTATTCATTCAGCGACATTTGGCTTTTTTTTTATAAATTTCCTTAAAAAATATAGATGTAACCACACCTATATAGGAGATTCTCTATGAGAGCAGACGCTTTTCTACAAGTTTTTACTACTTTCCTAATTTATAATTATAGATTCAGGAGCAAGTACAAAACTATTGGTTAAACTGAAAGATATTATTAAAAAAAGATGTCGTCTATGGAAAAATGTTATTAATTTATAAGGATAAGTATAATTTTTCCATTAATTTCGGTCTGATGATGATAAAATTTATTTTCAGCCAATGATATAAATATATAAAAAAAGCTTGCTCTTCAAAAAAATCTCCCATATATACGTTTTATGTGGTTTTGAGAGTATGTGATTTTGAAATCTCTATCATTTCTATTGGTTATTATTGGTCTAATATATTTTTTGGGCGTGTTATTTTATCAAATAAAATTCATCAATCATTATGTGATTAATATTAAAATATTCAACCGAAAGTCGATATAATCTTTAAAAATTTTAGGCAATTTCAATATAAAAATATTCATTTATTTATCCAAGAAAAACTTATGTTAAAAAGAGTACTATTTATTGGATCATTCATTAATAAAAAATATAATTAAACAATTTGGCTAATAGAAGTTGAGGATAGCTAAAATATTTTATAACTTTTGTTAAATAAAAGTTATAAAATTTTTCATACTTTATAAAGGCACTAAAAAATACAAATTTAATGAACTCTATTTAGAAAGCGATAAAAAAGTAGGATTCAAAATATTTTAAAAGTAAGTAAGGGGTAAATTAATTTAATTAGATTTATTTATCTTTAATTTTACTTTAGTTTTCGAATGCAAATACATTTGTGAACTAGGTTGTAAATTCAATTGCTTATATTTTTGAGTTTGAAAATGCAATCAAAAATATGACTGCGATTGCATAAGTGCAGTGATTGCAATTGATATTTTTATTGTTAATACTTTGAATTTGTAAATGCGTTTATTGGTTTGATCAAAAATGAATACACTTTCACATTTTCTTTTAATTATTTATTTATATCAGCATTTATCTTTTATATTTTTAAGAATCTCCTATAATAACAAAACAGAATATTGTTTAAATTTTTTATTAGCTATAAATTATTTAATAGATTTAATAAAATTAAATCTATAACTATTTATAGTAAATTATGTGGGTTTTCTGTAATAAGCTCAATAAAAAAAATAAAAAACAAATAAACAGAAAAGATACTAAAAATAAAAGTAGGTTTCCCCATTTTCGATTGAAATTGATACGAAATAAGACTAATATTTTCAAAACTAAACATAAATTTTTAAATAAATTTTTTTGTAAAAAGATAAAATAAAATTTTGGAATACCCATAGTCCCCAATAAATTTTAAAAATTGAATGATAAATAATATCATTTTTGATGAATGTATAGTATATTTTAATAAAAATAAAATCAAAATATGCGCATCGCGATGAATGTGAACCGTTTTTAAGATAAATATTATTATATTCAGACAAAGATTAAAAAAGAAGAGTGAAGCTTTAATTTTAATGGCCCTAAAATATTTAAAAAAAAATACACTTACCATATCAAACGCAATCGAAATTCAATTCAATTCAAAAAAAACAAATTTAAACTCATTAGCGGTCACATTGAGTCGGAAAACGGAAAAGCAAACGTGCTTAAAAACGCAAAAAAATTCACAAAAACCATTTGAAAACGTAAAAAAATCAGAATTTATATTCAAAATTGTAAAATAAAAGAAAATATATAGATTAATTGATCTAACGCAAAGAAATAAATTCTTAAATACTCAAAACGCAATTTAATCAATTCATAATTTTTTCCTTCGGTATAAAATTCGCTTTGATATTAGCTTGCACTATTTTTTTTTATAAAAAAAATAAGCCTAATTCAGCTTTTATTACCTAAAATTTGTATATTTTTTTAGCTATTATTGACTAACAGCAAAAAATCGTAATTATTTTATTTTCAATTCTATGATCCAATATAAATTACCATTTTTAATAAAATTTTATTGGGTAAACAGGGAGATTATTTTTAAGATCAGAATTTTTTCGCTTAGTAAATTATCGGAACTAAACAATTTAATTCATTGTTAGAATAATGGAAATTCAGATTAGAAATTAACAAATTTCTAAATATTTCCAATAGGAGATTTATTTTTGTAATTCCAATTTTGGAATATCCACAAATTTTATCAGCATTTTTAGTAGTGTATTTCCAAATTAGGAAATTGGTAAAATTTTAATGAGAAATTTCCGCTCCAAAAAAAAAATCTTCCATATATGAGTTTTTTTATAGTGAAATCACTAAATAGAGCTAAATATTTTATTGATCTTTTATTAGGAATTTTAAAAATAATCATGTAGTCAATGTTTAATTTTATTTGATAAAATAAAATGTTCAAAAAATTTATTTGCCAATAATAACCAACAAAAATAATAGAGATCTCAAAATCGCATAATAGATACAATTCCGGATAAAATCTCAAAAACACATGGGTCTCAAAACCACATACAACATATATGTAATTTCTGAAAAGCTTTTATAATTGATGCTGAATTAGTATCCTCAAAAAGAAAAGGTAATTTAGAAATTTATACTAAGAAAAGTCGGTTTAAAGAAGTATTAAATGGTATTTAAACCATAGATTAATTTTAATATTTTACAGTAGCTTTATAATTATAAATTGCGTAAATAAAATAATCAATGAAAATGAAAAATTTAATAAAAGGTTTTTCATTCCAATAGACCCTTTTTTTAGATTTGCGGGATTAATTTAATGAAAATGTAAAAAGCGTTATTATTGGACTGAATAATTGTTTATACCAATCAAAAATAAAAAACTTATAATACCTAAGAACAATAGGATTTTAAACAATAATTTCATACCAATTCTTATAATTTAAAGTGAATTATTGATTATAATAATGACACCACAGGTCCAGAAAAAAAGGTCTATTGGAATGAAAAACCCTGTAATTCTTTGATGCATATTTTGAATTTATTTTATTGGGTGAAATGAGTAATTTATATAAGGTAATAAAATAAGTGCCAAAAAGCATAATATGTGGTTTTGGATATTTTAAGACAATAAAAAACAATAAAAAACATGTGAGCTTCTGATTAGTCTTTTAATAGATCAATATATTATATATATATTTAGGTTAAACGAGGACTACAAAAATCCATGTACCAAAAATTTTGTTATTATTTTTTTATAAATATTTCAAATAAACTAATGTTTATTTAAAATAATAAATGATTGGGTGATTATTTTGGGTATAAAGTAATCAGCAACCAATTAAGTATATAAGTAAATTAACTGTATGCACAAAAATTATTGCTTTTTTTGCAGTTTTATTGGACAATAAATCTGTAACCTCCGGTCAATATTTGTAGTTATAATTACAGACCTATATTTTTGGTAAAAAAGTACAGTTCCTTTCAGAAAAAGATATTTTTTAAAAAGTAATATTGAGTTAATGAGGGTCTATTTTTTACCAATAATAACAGTTTAAAATCAAATTTTGTAGCTTATATCATGAAAAAGATACTATATGTAGAAATAATTCTACTATTTACGCATTAATATCGATCAAAAAAACACTATTTTCTGAATATAACTTTTCATGTAAATATATCATTATAGCATTTTTCAAAAAAAAAAATTCCTATCAAAAAGCGACCATGTTAGAAGAGTGAAATTGATTTTAATATATATAAAATTTCAATCCAATGAATTTTCACATTATCAATAGTTATGGTCTTATTAAATAATACACCAATTAAATATGAATAAAATTCAATTTTTTTTGCCTAAATTTGTTTCTTGAGTTCAGTAATTTCGCCCCTGAAAGTTTAATGATGTTTGATACATATTTTTTTAATCTACTATCAATTTTTTAGGGGTAAAATGCAGTTATAAAGAAAAAAGATGCCATTAAAATAAAGTTTAAATTGTTATTGTTCAAGTAATAATTTTAAAAACACACACCTTTAATAAAAAAAAGTGTGTAAACGTAACTGATAAACAAACAAAATATTATTTATTTTTTTATCCGGATTTTATAGTTGCAAAAAAAATTTATCTTAATTCGCTTACTCATTGATTTTTGAACCCATTTCTTATAAAAGATATCCTAATTTTTTGCCTCATTTTTTTCAATTTGAAAAAATCTTTAAAATTAAAAAAAAGGGTAAATTTAACTTCGGTTTATAATAAGTAAAAAAAAACCTCTATTCTTTCAAATTTCAACATTCATGCATAAAAATCCTTAAAATTAAACAATCTATTGTTATCTCAATGTTGTTATTGGTAAATACTTTTACTATTATGAAAATTACCAATTATGATTTAAATTTAAATTTTGTCGGGAGCAGATTCTCTATACCAGTTAGACCAGTAAAAATAATTGCTTTGAAAATTTTTTTGTGCAGTTAAAGATGAGGCAACGCTAGGCCCACTATTACTAGCGCACTCATCGACCTCATCCAGCAGAAACTTTAGGGCAGGTATTTTTTCATTACTCAGTCTATCTACACTTCGCCCGAAGCTCCATGTACTGACAACACTAAGTTTTTTTACAGCCTACAAGGTAGTAATAATAGGCGAAAACCTTACTGGGGGGTTGAGAAAGGAACTTAACGAAACCCCCAGTAAAAAATATATAAGATCTTCCATAGCTGGTTCTCCCGCTAAGTTGACCGATGGGTCTAAGTCATCACCTAGATCAGGGACTTCAGTAGAAACGGATACCGAAGCATCACTATCACTATCACTATCTTCCGTATCCTTTCGCCAAGATTCAACCTCCGGGGAAAATCCTTAAGGATAAACACCGAACTCAACCGACTCATGGTTGTGCATAACCATTTCCATAGCACTATATAAGCTAATGTCTTCGCTAAGCAAAAACTAAAAATTAACTAAACCATAAAACCGGACTAACTGGTAATGATCTCAGTCCAAGAGAACACTAAAATAATAAAAAAACCAAACCAATCAAATACTAGTAAAAAACCGAAAATTTTAAAAAAATAAATAATCGAAACTAAACGAAAAAAACTAACTAGAATATACCACTAAATTATAAAGTGACTAAAAATTCTTCAAGCGTGCTAAGACTTTCAACTATAAAGCGGGCGTAGTTTCACCTAGGACGAAAATGCGCATCCTAACACTTTAATTTAAAGTTTTTTTAATTATTTTCTTAATATCAATAATAAAGAATGAAAATTATATCAACCAAACGATTTATTTCTAAAAATTCGGGTTTATCCAAGTTTTGCGGTCTAAAATGAGCTGTAAAAATTGATATATCATCTTTCAATATAAGTTGTGGAATTTTATATATCCTGTCAATAAAAATTTTTTTAACTTAAACTAATACTATTTTAATTTTGAAACTTTCAATTACAAAAAAATTATGTTTTATAATTCTAAATTTTTACATTAAATACGTTGAATTTAAATACAGTGAGCATATGTGGAAATAAAACTGAGACATTAGGTTAAATACAACAATAAAAATAGTACGTTTAAATACAAAGTATAATAAAAAATAAGTTCTATTCTTTTTTGGATAAGAAAAGATACAAGTGAAATACATAAGACTACTAAATTATTAAACCCAAAAAAATTTCATACTTTACTTTTTTTATAACTTAATTTTTATGTTTACAAAAAAAAAATTCCTAAAAAATTTATGATAATAACGGGGAAATAATAGGTTCCGATAATAATCATAGCCTTATTGATAATCCAGTAAATACAATCTTTGAAAATAAAGAATAGACTATTTTTTTTTGATTTAACAGATAATAAAATTTAAGACAATATGTAATTATCTGTATGGAACAGGTAAAAAAGTCGAAATAAGATGCATCAATTCTAAGTTTAATTGAATTAATTTCTGTTATTTAATTAAAGATGTGAGATTCAATATATATAATAAATATAATCATTCATATTATATAATAGTTCCAAGGCTGGTAAAAAAAAATTATGAAAAATATCAGACCAGAAAATGGTAACTTTGCAAACTCAAGTCCATGAACATCAAAAAAATTCCATTAAAAATATATCTTTACGAAATTCTTTACCCCACTCAAATAGAGACCTTGAGCTGTTGGAAAATTAAAAGTCTAAAAATCAAGAGCAAAAGATAAAAAACAAATAAATAAATAAATCACCTTGATAGAATCTCGGACTTAAATAATATCTCAAACTTTGGTTCGAAAAAAAGAAAATGAGGCTAAAAAACTGTACATTTTTCACCGATTTCAACAAAAAATATGTAGATTAGATTTTTTAGATATTTTTTATTTGAAGTTGAATTTTTTGGGCGTTTTTTAATGAAATTTGTAAAATAAGGATCAAGAAATGTTAATTTCAACTTTTTTTAAAATTTAACCAATAGAAAAAACATTTTTGGATGTATTTTTTTCAAAAAAATTATTAAAAATCCATGACAAAAAAATTAAGTCCATTTTTTTAAAAAGATTTTAAAAAAGGGATTGAAAATAAATAAAAAATATTATTTTGAATTTCAAATTTCAAATTAAAATGTACAAAGTACAAAAAATCTCAAATTTATCCCTTATAAATAGGAAAAAAATGAAAATTTGAAAAAATTAAATAAATACTTCTGAAAACTGCAAATGATTGTTAAAAAAGTTCATTTTTATAAAAAATGGAGGAAATAAAATCAAAAAATGCCAATATCTATTTAAAAAATTTTGAAATTAAGTTTTTAAAGTGAGTATAATATAATTATTAAGCTTTGAGTATTGGAATTTCTTCGAGTGATTCGGAATTTGCTAAAAAATTGATATTTAGGGAATTAGAAATGGGTTATTTTGGCTTAAAAAAATTTGCTTTTTTAAAATTAGCAAAAAAACTTTTTAAATATTAGAGAGTTTCTCAAGTTAAAAAACATTATTAATTCAAGCCCGAAAAATATTTCAAAAAAAACTACACCGGGAATTACTTTAAACTACAGATGTTTTTATAGAATATATTTGAATAAAAGAAAATAATAATAATAATAATAATAATTTTTTTTTTTTTTTTTTACCTTCAGAATTTTTTAATTTAAATAAATAAAAATATATGAAGCCTCATAACTTCATTTATGGTGGATTTTAACTTCCATGTACCAATCAAGTAATTTGATTTGTATAAATTGTATACAAGAAACTATTTTAAAATTGATTATTTTTTTTAATATACATATACCTTTTTCTGATCATTTTAAAATGATTCATTAGTCAATAAAATAGCTGGAAGAAAAAGAAATAAGATAATTAGAAGCTTTATAA
This sequence comes from Smittium mucronatum, assembly GCA_001953115.1. Lineage (NCBI taxonomy): Eukaryota > Fungi > Kickxellomycota > Harpellomycetes > Harpellales > Legeriomycetaceae > Smittium > Smittium mucronatum. The sequence goes on along the minus strand of LSSL01000038.1, from coordinate 35,041 downwards.
AGTCTGATCATAATTAAAATATTTCTTTAGAGAATTCCTGGATTAATGATCATAAAAGAAGGGTTTTTGGACGTAATTAATTGGTTTAAAAAAAATTTCTTAATTTTTATTATATTAAATAGATGATTTTTGCTTTAAATTTACTATATTATATTTTTATTGATAGAATTTTCAAATCAGTATATTTATGAAATTCATTTAACAAATCTGAATAAAAAGCCGAATTTTTTTTAATAGATTATTATTTTGTAAAATTTAGGAGAAATTTTCGCATTAAAAAGCGATAATAAAAAATATATATATTTCTTATATATAAAAAAAAATATTAATAAAGGAAGCTTTTAAATATAAATTCTATGTTTTTTGTATGAAATAATATTATTTTAATCAGTGAAATTGGGATTAGTTTTGTATTTTAGTATTAATTTTTAAAAATTTTGTTAAAATAATAGCTATAAATTATCTAATGATCACGATTTCTTCAAATATAAATTAAGAAACTAAATTTTTACCCAGAAAAGTCTTCAAAAAAATATAAATTGAGTTACCAAAAAAACTAAAAAAAATTTATGTTTTTTTATATTTATATAGTATAGTAATTTAAAATATTTTAATTATACTTCTTCAGCCACAAAAAAATTTAAAATTTACTTTAATTAATACTCTGAATTTACTAATGCTATTTTTATGTTTAATATTAATTTATTTATTATTCTCTGATTCCCTCATACGCTCACTATTTGCAAACTCGCTATTTATAATAGAAAAAATTATATTTATAAAATTAATTTTCTTCGATATAAAGACTAAAAATGAAGATAATAATAATTTAATATGATAAAAAAAATCAACTGCATTTCTGTTATGATCTCATGTATAGCTAAACGAAAATCTCCCATTTAGCAGCTTTATTAACTGTATAAAAATTCAAATATCGTCAATGAAAAATAAAAAAGTTGAATTTTTGATTTTATAATGTTATTATATAGAAAAAAAGGCTAGATATAAAGTTGTTCATTTTTGTATATTATTGAAATTCAAAAATTTGGATAAATTTTTTCTAAGTATACTGAAGCGTAATTTTAACATTTTATTATTAAAAGTAAATTTAGCCATTGAAATAAAAATATTGCGGCAAGTATTTTTTTTTCCTTTTTGTCATAATGCGTTAAATTTAAACTTATCTGGCAAAAAAGACATGTTTTATTTTTTATTTTCACAATTATTTATAAATCTGAATATTTGAAATAAAATTACTGTATATTTTAAATAAATCAAGATTATTATTGATAAAAATTTTAAAAAATTTTTAACATTTTTCAGTTTATTATATAAATAGCTTTTTTTTATTTTAAAATTAAATTGTCACTTTCCATATGCTAAAATGTATTTTTCTGTAATTTTTGTTATATATAATTAGACTTTTACGTAATATGCTTTAAATTACCCTGATTATTCAGCAAAACGCTAATATTTTTTTTTTGTGCAATAATAAAAGCCTTGAGATTCATAAAATAATATTCAAAATTGTTTTTTTCCAACTGAATGACAATTTTATAAAATATAAACCAATTTATTTTATTTGCATATTTTTTAAAATTATAGAGAATTGATTCGTAAAAATTACTACCGAAATTTTATTTTTCGTCGAAAATAGATCCATATTAAAATTAAATATATTATGAGTTGATAATATTTCATTTAATTAAATAATTGACCAAAAATAAAAACGGTCTAATTTATCCCAATCAAATAACTGTAATCATAATAATACTGTTTGAAATTATGATAATTTTATTAATGAAATATTTAGGTTGAAATTGGGATAAATTTTAAAAATAAACTTGTCATGGACAAATATTTCCCATTACTGTCAATACACGCATCCATATATAACACAAATTTTGTTTTTATTAATTAGATATTCTAAACTTGATTAATTAATTTATTTTTTTAGTTTTATTATAATGAAAAATATATATATTTTCCAGATGATTGGATACAGGTTTTAATAATATAAATTTTTGTGAAAAATAATATTAAGATATGAATCAGATTTCCTTTGTTTTGATGTATTTTTCTGGTAAATAAACATTTTTATCTGTTACTATCATCAATAAATTAATTTAAGAGAATAGGTAACAATATTTTCTTTTTTTACAACTGATTAAATTTAATTTTTACTGAAATTTTAAACTTATTTTAATTATAGAATTTTTTTTCTAATTAAAGTTAATATCTATAAAAAAAGTTAATCTGACAGAAATTTGAAATTGAAATTTAATTATATATTTCTATTTTGATCTATGGAAAAAATTTGTAAACATGCTTTTAACTTATTTGAATATCTCTTATATTTAAAAAAAATATTGAATAACTATGAAATATAAAAATAAACTTTAAGCTTTGAAAATTTTTATTTTGTAATGATTTTATTTTTTAGTAAATTGGAGTCCTTTTTATTAGATCATTACGTACGGTTTAAAAGTGATTTTTGTTCAAGTATCGAAAAATTAAACTTATTTATTTAAACACGTTAAAATAAATATATGAAGCTTAATATATTTATAGCGATAATATGAACAATAAAATAGAAGATTTTAATTCGATACAGATAAATATAGCCAATTTCTTTTTTTGAATTTTTTAAATGAGTCTTATCTTTACATTTTTTTTTTTAATAAAAAAGGCCTTGGCCTTTAAATTATCATTTTTTTTGAATAAAATTTATCAATTAAGCATATATAATTATTGAATTTCGTTTATAGTTCGCAAATATATCTTGTTATTTTAACTAAAGAAACACTTTTGTGCTATTAATAATAATATTTTTAATTGAAATAAGAAAAAAATGCATTTCTAAAAACATAGAATTTATTTTATAAATTTTCTTTGGATTTGAGTTTTTATTTCAAAAATTTCATATGATATTTAAAATTGGCATTATCAATCGATAACGCTTTTTAATAATATATAAAATCAAAAAATGTCTATATTATCAAAAAAGAATTTTCATTTTCATAGTATAAAGAAAAATAATATATTTCAATAAATCAATAAATTATATTTGAGTAATTTTTCTGTTGTTTTTAATTTTAATCCTTCTTTTGAGCGATTTAATATTGTAAAACTTTTATTACTTGGTAAATTATTCTATTAATTAAAAATTTATTTATTTTCAAATTGGGTTTCAAAATGATTTATTTGTAATTTACGTGATAATAAAAAATATCAATTTTCGTCTTTTTATCTTTCATTTTTTTAAATCGAATAAATAGATTAAACACTTTAAAAAAAACTTGAAAGTATTACATTTTATACTACACGAATTAAATTGAGTTTTGAAAAAATTTAAAATTTATTAGACTTCAAAAAGTATATGGATGAATTTTTCAATCTAATTTTATGTGCATAATTATTTTATCAAATTTATTTTCTTGGATATGCATATCCCATGTGATAAAATTTAACGTCAAAGTTTTAATCTTTGTAGATTTATTCTATAGAAGTTTTTATTATTAATTTTTGTATAAAAAAATTTGATTTCAATATTAATAAAATTTAGATTTAAAATTATTTTAATTATTTTCGTATATCCACTACAAATTTAAAGGTTAAATATCACTTTTATCGATTTTATAATAATTTAATTGAGAATTGAAATGTTCCTCCATCATTGATTATTTTTATTGATTCATAATTTTGTTTGATAATTCCATAACACTCCAATAAATGAAAGATTTAATGGGTTACATATTTTACATATTTTACACATTATAATTACCATTATACAAAAAAAATATAAAAGCGGTCTGCTAAATTAGTAAATAATAATAATAAATTTAAGCTTATATTCATTAATATTTATATCAAAAAAAACACTGAGTTAATTATCTTTCTTTTTAATTCACAAATAAATATTTAGAAATAATTGTAAATAATTGTAAATATGACATTGAAATAAAATTATTTTAAATTAAAGATATGTTTATACATGATATAGAATTTTTTATATTTAATATTTCATTATCAATTAAAACATCTATAGCTTTTATGACTAATTTTCTCATAATAAAAACAGATTAATATTTACATGAAAGGTTTGTTGGTATAAAGATGCTATAAAGACTAAAAAGCTTTATAAAAAAATCTAAAGTTAAGTATAAAGAGTGCTAGTAAATATATATGACCTAGTTCCTAACTTTTAGTAAACAAAAATTTGTTTACAAGTTATCCATTAAAAATTCTTGAAGTATTGACACTATTAAATTTCATGACAATAGAATTTATAGAATAAAATTTTCTGTTCCCTTTTGAGTAATATATTTGAAGACAAACCTTGCAATTAGTATAAAATAAAAATGTGTGACGAAAAATGGGTTTGGAATAGCTGACACTATTAGACACTAAAAAAAGCCAGTATTTTAGAATGATTTCACATATATTTAAAGATTATAATCGAATAAAATAATATAAAAGATAAATTAAATAAAAAAACCCCCATATTATTTTTATGTTAGTTAGCGCTGGTAGATCTACAAAGTTTGGGAAATTTTATTAATTCTAATTTAAATTAAAAGTAAATTATGATCACAAAAATAGTTTCGATTTTTTAGCTCTAAAATATTAATATTATTTTGTATTATATAATTTGAATCTCTAAATATATATATATATATATTGGATTTAGTTAGACGTATATTTATCTTTCGAAAGAAGTTTCTAATAAATATATATATCTTATTAAAAATCTTATTGAACGAAAATCATTATTAAAAAGTATTTTAAAAAAAAAAATTATTGAGGATTTTTGATTAAATAAGTTATTATAATAATACTTAATTATTATTACTGATAAAAGAAAGGAAAAAAATAGATAAATAATAAATGCAATTAAAAAAATACGATTTTTTTTAAAAATATTTCTTTTATATGATATGATATGGTATGGTATGTATTTTTATTTTCATATTATCTAATCAAAAAATAAATAAAATTTAATTTATTTGAAAAATCAATTTTATTTGATATAACGATTAGATTGGTGATTTTGATTTTATTATTATACAAAAAGTGTGCTTTATTATTAAATATAGCAAAAAAAATCCAAAAAATTAAAATTTGTAAAAAATAAGGATTACTGAATTCAAGCGCATGGATTATTAGATAGAATTAACTAAAAATAAATTAGTTTAAAAATGGTATAAGATAAAAATAATTCTTACCACAAATTTTTTTTACATATTTTAATATATTTTGAAAATGAACATAATCTATTAGCATCATTTTAAATAAAATAATATCCCGAAACCCTCCTCAATGATTCAAGTTTTATTTTATTCGATGATTTTATTTTATAATATTAAAATATTATTATATAGCACTATGTACGCCTAAAGGATTTTTTTAACGGTAAATATCAATATTTTTCCTTTATCTGATGATAAAAAAATATAAAATCCTCTCAATATTAATCCTGTGAAAATAATTATTTTCAAAAATAAAGAAAGTTTTTTTTTCCATAAATCTCATTTCTGTGACTATCATGTGAAAAAAAAAAGATAAGAAATATGGGGAAAATGACTTTAAATATGAGATCATTTAATTTAGCCAAAAAATCAACCAAATTCAAAAATAATACAAAACTGTACTCTATGTTTAAACAAATTAAAAAAATCAACCTTAAAATCTTAAAATAAAGGATTTTTTTAAACTTATCTAAATTGCATTATCTCAGATTTTTTTTTTGGATTTTATTATGCATAATTTTCTTTATTTTACTCGATTATATTTATTTATACATCACTCAGAGATTTCAACTAATAATTATAAAGAGCTCTTTTAATTCGATGGTTTTTATTTTTATTATATGAAAATTTGTTGTATTGATTTTTTTTATAATATTTCTAATCTTATATGTCCTCTATTCTCAAAATGTCACCAACTTTAGTAGATTTTTTAAGAAAAAATTACAAATAATTTTTAAAAAATTCGTTGTTTAAGATTGAAAAATTATTTTATGCAAACATCAAAAAAAAATATTCTGAAAAAATATTTCTTTTTGTAAAAAAATCAGTTATAGTCTCGATATTTAGTTTATTGAAAATTTTTAATGATATTTATTGATAATTTGAGGTTTTTTGATACTCAAGTGCAATATAATACTTTTTAAAATAGTTTTACGATTATCATATTTTTGATTTTTATAATCAAGATATTGGTCTTTTTACAAAAAACCCCTAATTATCTTTTTTTATATTTATTGATTTATTTAAATTTTTTAAACTTATTTTTTCGTTTGACCATGAATTAAACTAATGGGATTTTTTAATTTAAAAGTTTCTATTTTTCAAGCCCAAATGTAATATAGATTATTATATAATATAAAAAATACTTATATCTATAATGTATATAAATATATAACTATTTGAAACCATTCACAGCTATCAATTCTTTTATTTCTAAGAAGTTTCATTTATTTTATTGACATTAATTGATGTAATTTTTTTTGTTTGATTGTCTCAATAACAGGATTAGTTTTTTATTTTAAATTATGTAGTTTTTTTACTATGTTTAAAATAAAATTACATACTTCACCCCCTTTCCACAAAAAAAAACATCGATTCCATTTAAAATTTTATTTTTAAAAAAGATATCAAAAATATTTTAGTTTTTTCTAAATTATCGAAAGTTTTTAAAATATAAAAGTGATGTTACTGAAAAGAAAATATGAAATTTAATCGTATAAACCTGTTAGTAACCTTATATAATAAATTCAAAAGTTATTTGAGTTATAAAATTTTATGAAAAATATAGAGTCGATTATTTTTAGTTTATTTTATCATATTTTCAGAAATAAAAGATATCAATAAATTAATTCATATTTTTTAAAATTAATAAATATATTCTATAGTTTATTTTTTTTAAAAAAAAATGATTTGTCATTTTTCTAAAGTTCGAAGGTTTTTTTTAAATAGGCTAAAAAATATTTTTTTCTGATATTTTCACCAAAAATTATAAAAAAAAAACGAATAAACAAGTTCAGTTTAAAGAAAGATAAAAAAAAAAAAAATTAATAAAAAAATTAATAAAAAAATTAACTAAAGCAATATTTGATGTCTATTTTTTTTTGTTGTTGAAAGATTTAGATAAATGTAATATATATATAGTTAAACTTAATAAGAATTAATCAAAAAATTCAAAGCTAATTTAATGTATATCTTCTCTTGATTTAATATTCGAATTAATAATAAAATTTGATTTTTTTTTATGATGATTTTTTTAACAAAAGTACTAAAAAATATAGAGTATAAAATAATTAATAAATTCGAGCTCGATTAACTGAGGTCTCCATAGCATTGAATCTTTGGGTCAAAGAAACAAAATTCAATAGTTTTAAAAAATATTTTAACTGTCAAATTCCAAATATATAGAAAATTTACAGAATTGAGTCAAATAAAATTTAAATTTTTGTTCTCACACCATCTATTTAATGTAAGACATATATTTTTTAGAATTTTTTTGTAGGTCTATTTGAGTATTAAAAAATTGCATCTTTAATAAGAATATGTGAATTTGAGCCTAAAATTGCATTCTAATAAAAAAAGAAATTTTAAGCCTTGATAATTTAAGCTTAATTATTAAACAAGTTTAGTATTTTGATTATTTTTTTTGAAATTAAGATTCTTTTATTAGAATCAGGGAAATTTAATTTACAGACATATAAAGTCCAAAAAATTTTTTCTGTATAACCTAAGATTTTTTCTTAGTCAACTTCATATGATAATGTTTTATTCGAAATGACATATGAAGTTTATATTCATATTATTATCATTTATTTAAATTAAACTACCATTGTTTTTTTTTAAAAAAGACCTATAATATAAAGTTATTAAGATTTAGAAAATATATTATTTTTTATGGGATAAAAAATAATACGAGGGAAAAAAAAAAAAATCTTTAAAATAATAATTAAATATAAATTTTGAATTTTATCAAATATGTAATTAACAAGACGGATATTTTTATTTTTTGTGTGATCCCAAACTAAGTTTTTATAACTGTGGTCGGTAATTTTTTTAAAATATTATATTTTATAACAACATAATAGTTATAAAACTTCATTTTGAATCTTAAATTTGACTATTAAATTCTATCGTCTTAAGATTATTTTTTTTTGTGAAAGGAAATGAATTTGGGTGCTTATAAAAGAACAGATTCAGGAAATATTATATTTGAACAGATTTGAGAATAGCACAGAAATCAAGATTTCAGAATTCCAATAAAATATAATCTAAAGTATAGCTCACATTAAACACTTTGATATCAATTTTATCTAAATACTATCAAATTTTTTTCTTTTGTATATCTAGGTCTAGGAAAAATAAAAATAAAAATAAAAATATGCTAATTTATTTAAGATGAAACTCAATATGATATATATTTTTATTTATAAAAATATAAATATACGCCTTTAGGATTTGGTATGAAATTTTTTTCTATGATAAAAGATTTTTTACAGTTGATTAATTATGATATATCTTCACATTTTAGAACCTATTAAGATTTCTAAACAATTTACATTTATTTTGAACAAATTTATCAAATAAATAGAATTTTACTCTTTTCACTTATATTTAATATGTTATGATACTAAAAATTGGAATAACTTCAGGAAATTTTTTATATATCTACCGCCAGTCTTTTCCCATATCATTCATAAGCTAAAATCTCAATCTTTTAAACCGAATTAGAGATAATGAAGCGTAAACTGTAATTATTATCTCATTTAAATTTCATTATGATTTTATATAAACATTTAATTTGTAAATACGGTGGAAAAACAAATTTAACCGAAAAAAAATTTATCTAAAGTATTTTTGTTAGAACAGATTTAATTAATAACACAAAAAAGAAAATTTGGATTCTGGTTTTTTTAAAATATAAAAGAGTTATTAGCTTTTTTTTTTTGAAAAAAATAGTTTTTTTTGTTTTTTAGTTATGTTGTTTGGATCCATTTTATACAGTTTTTGGAGAAATACTTATATATGTGCGATTTTCTTATTTTTAAAGTGCCAAAAAAAAAAGAATAATATAAACCCAAATAGCTGTAAATTCATTTTTCAAAGAATACAAATATATCCTATGAAGATTTATCCATATCATCCAAAGTTCAAAGAGTGTGAATCCATATAAAAAAAATCATTGGATTTAATTGACATCTGAATTTTTATTTCGCCAAACTCTATGTAGATATTCTTTTAATGTGAACAATAAAAATATGTGATTCTTTTGTATGAAATTATAATAAAACTTCATTATTAGCAATTTCTTATGGGGAATAAATAATAGAAATCGAAAGACTATGCTACTATACTATTTTTATAAATTTGTGGAGTGTACAAGTGGAACTTGCCATTAAATTCTTTAGCTATTTTTGGGAAGGTTGTATGAAAACTTTAAAACGAATTCTGGCTGGCAGTCTAATGAATCAAAGACATACTTTCGATGTTGATATTCTATGGAATACGAGACTTTTTTTTTCTTCAGAACTTATACTTTTTTTATCATTATCGCATTTTGGCATGGCTAATTTTTTTTGATCATAAAAAGTTGTTAGGCTGCATCTGTTTAACTCTTTAATGTCAGATTCGATATTTCTTATAATTATTTGTTCAAAGGGCTTAAACAAAATAAACATTTCCCTGAAAACTAGATACTAGTAATTTTGTAGTTTCATTTTAATTTCAATTGAAGTATTTACTTTGGAAATATGCTCTTCTAAACCTTCAGCTAAGTTTTTATTAGACTATTTTAACCCAAAACAACCCCTAAGAGTGAAATACCTTGTCGTGGTTTAGGGGCTTAATAGCGTACTTTTATAAGTACACTAGACTAATATTTCACGCAACGTTGTACTATTCTTGGTTGGGAATAGTGGATACAGCACACAGCGATTCGGATGATAGCGATTCCAGGGGAGAACCATCTCGAAGCAGGAGAAACCGATTTTTTAGCACAGCTGAGACATAGTCTAGTGCACAAGTCCAGCGTTCGACAGTCAGAAAGACTTCAGGGTCTAACAGCTATTTGTAGGAAAGCCATGTCGATCAATCCCACGTTTGGACAGGAGCTTAATTTTATTTTTCCTGTTAGAAGTAATCTCTGACTATGAACTCAGTAGCTTCAATGGACTATTGCTCATTGAAAAAGAGCTTAATTCATAACCGATAAGGTCTCAGTCATACACCTACTTGAAGCAATGCCAGGGTATTATTTGGTGGTTATTAGATTGAACCCTTTATCCGTAGGTACGCAGCCGGTAATCCGGCAGAGGAACTTATCGTAGTTAGGATAATAACATTTTTTACTCGTATTTTTTTAGTATAGTTTTTAATGACGTTATCTTCTAATAAAATTCCGTGATACAAAAAAAAAAATAACCCAAAACAAGGAAATTCATTGCAAGTAATTTGAAAAACCCACAAATAGGACCAATGATTTAACGTTTTTTATTTTCTTATCGATAAGGGAATATCATTAAGAGTATTAATAGTGATGACTGAAAATTTAAAGCGGTAACCATCATGGGTTACTTGATTTTTTGAATTACTAGAATATTTTTTTGAGAACTAAAGGGAATTGGATTATTTTCACCATTTGATATTAATTCAAAATAATATGTAAATCAGGGTGGCTTTGTATGTAAAGGTCTTGTGAGACTGATTAAAAGGTCATTTTCATGAATTTTACCTTGAAATCCTTAACTGAATTGATAACACTATTAGTTTTTTTCCTTGATAATTTTCAATAATATTGTGATTAGTTTGATATTTATAGAACCGTCTTCTGGTTATAGGAAGATTTAAATCGTTTCTGGTTTTGATCTCGGGCTGTATGGATTTAAATATAAAACAAATTCTTTATGGGATTTTTTCGCTAGAATACAAAAGTCGAAAATTTTCTCGGTTTTTATTTGTTTTCATGTCATCTGAATTTTTCAAGGATATTTTAAATGGTGTTTACAGACAATGATATTAAAGTTTAATTGTGATCAACCGCAAGTTTTTAAATGGAAACTGTTTTTTAGTATATGTTATCCTTTGTTTATCGGGGGTTTCTTCGAGGTAAGGGATGTTTAGTTGTCCCATCTCATCATTCATTGGATATTTTTGTTTTTTTTAAAAAAGTCTAATGGCGTATTTTGGTTGTTATCATTAAAAATTTGGATACTCTATCAGAATTTTTTACGGATATTCAACTCTTTTGACTTTATTTAAAACTTTTGTTTACATATGAAAAAACAAATTGTCGTTTGAGCCCTGTGATATTCAAATTCTAGATGAGCTTGTGTTATTTGGTGGCTTTTATTTACATTTTTTCTTGATCTTGCATAAAGGCTAGCCTTATTTCTTCATAATTGAATGGGGTATAAATAGATCACTTACGCCAAAAAACAAAGTAGGTATCAACATAGTCAAAAGTAGCAAGTTTTAATAGCTGAATTATCTATAGATTTTGGTTATCATAATTGTGATTAGAATATTTTAACGCGGAGTGCATTTTGTATTCCCAAATATAGTATTATAATGACAAAATCAAATCAAATCGCAGAGAAAATATCTTGCATATTATGGGTGTAATTAATTTGGCTTGGATTCAAACAAAAGACTCCGGATTTGTATAGTGTGGGAATCAATTAAAAAGCGTGTGTTTATTAATTGGAGGTTTTTGGCAGCAGTTGACTTGTAAGAAAGAGCTCAGATTGGCTATTAATTATGTTATGTCCAATTATATAGATGTGGTTTTTTGAGAAATTGGTAATCTTTACTTTGAAATAGACTTCTTTAAATGGGAATATACGCACTTTTTTATTGCAGCCAAAAATCAACTGAATAGGAATATACGCACTTTTTTATTGCAGCCAAAAATCAACTGAATAGGAATATACGCACTTTTTTATTGCAGCCAAAAATCAACTGAATAGGAATATACGCACTTTTTTATTGCAGCCAAAAATCAACTGAATAGGAATATACGCACTTTTTTATTGCAGCCAAAAATCAACTGAATAGGAATATACGCACTTTTT
>LSSL01000038.1:0-22520 GCA_001953115.1 Smittium mucronatum | reverse complement strand
AATATACGCACTTTTTTATTGCAGCCAAAAATCAACTGAATAGGAATATACGCACTTTTTTATTGCAGCCAAAAATCAACTGAATAGGAATATACGCACTTTTTTATTGCAGCCAAAAATCAACTGAATAGGAATATACGCACTTTTTAATTGCAGCCAAAAATCAACTGAATAGGAATATACGCACTTTTTTATTGCAGCCAAAAATCAACTGAATAGGAATATACGCACTTTTTTGTGGGATTTAATTTTAGACAGCAATAAAAAGACACCCAAGAGATGTTATTAAGGTTGAAAACATGTATTTGGTCTACTAAGTGTTCATTTAATGCCTTTTTTTTATTGCTTCCAAGAATAGAGGAATCCAACAAAATACTGTGTATTATTTTACTGGGAATTATCAAGTTTGAGTCTTGGGATACTTTTTGATTTCGCGCTTATTTATTGGAGAAAACCCCAATGTTGGGAAAATATGGTTATATTATATGTGTACTATTGGCTATCTATATTAACTAGGCAGTGATGATTGGCTATCCAAATTATATGTGTGACTATTGGCTATTTATATTATAAAGACGGGGCTAATTGGAATAGACAATTGCTTTAAACGCTGAAGATTGATAATATTGTAATCCGCCAATAAAACCTCATGACAGGCAATGGCCGAGGAATAAGATGTTGAGTTAATGTAAAACATTGGAGCATTTAGTATTGGAGGTGGGGTTCATTGGATTATTCTAGTCAGCGGAAAAGATGCCGATAAAACATTCAGCCAATAGAATGAGAATCTTTAGTGGGTCAAATTAAAAAAGATGTCAAAGAAAAGAAGGCTTAATAGTCTTCATTCCGCAAACCCATAATTTCCTCAGTTGATCTCAATTCCTTTTTCTCAAGAGTGGCCTCTTTCAGCATTCCAGAGTTTTTACGAAAACTGTTTTGATCTCCGCAAGATCACTTCGATTCCAAACTTACAAACCCCATCGCGCTGCCTGATTTTCTTTAAAGGAGCTCGAGCGTTTTAGCGATACCACTGTAATTCCTTATTAATGTTTTTATTTCTTGTATTTCATGCTAGCTGTAAAAGTGTTTTTTCTCTATCATACTCGCCATTTTCTTAACCCTGTAACTTATTCCTATTTCTTATTTTTCTTCTTACCTTTTCAAACAGGGGTTTTATAAAAGATATTTTTTTTTGCATCATACCTAATTTAACGAATGAAAAGCCTGGATTTACGTTTTTTTTCTGGAAACTAGACCTTTAACTTCAATTCAAAATTTCTGCTCAACTGCTCTTTTCTAAACTTGATTCCCGAACCAATACTCCACTTGAAGTTTGAAATTTTGATTTTATACCTCTCCCCCCTCATTTAATTAAGAAAAAAATAATTTAAACCTTCAAATTTTGACCAGCATCAACTTTTTTTTAATATCCAACATCAATGCAATATTATTATTAATATGCAATCTAATAATATCATTTCTTCAAATCCACCAAAGGCCTCTAATTCTGTTAAGGACTCCGTCATTAATTCAAAATTGGATCTCCAAAGAAATAATGAAAATGTTAGCATACAAATAAATACCGAAAAAAGTTATTCTGAGTCTCAGATTAATGTTAATGAAAACTGTGAAAATAGCCCATGTTCTAGAGTTCTTAATGCTGTTGTTAGTCAAAACACATCAAATTCTCAAATACTTAGTTTAGACATTGAAGATAGCCATACTGCGAATGAAAATTCCTCCTCTCCCAACAATAATAATGATAATCAAAGAATGAATTCTAATGTAGTCAGACAAGTTGGTATTTTAGAGAGTGCAAGGTACATAAGATCCAACTTCCATACTAGAGCTAATAACCTTAATCGGCGTATGAGGATATTACTTTTTGGCGGTTTGCTCTTTTCATTTTTTAAAATTTTAATCAGTATAGTGGCTCTTGCTTTGTCTTCAAAAAAACATTGCGATCAACCTCTTAAAGTATATTTGGCCCTAATAATAGCACTGGGTTTTTTGGGGGGGGTGTGCTCTGTGTTCATTCGGGTTTTTTCTGGTGATGGCTATCGTTTCGAAAACTTTTTCCTAAGAATAATCTTCAAATTCTCTGAAATTTTGAACGTATTAAATTTTGTCCTATTTTTTTTGGCCAATTTTTGGATCTTTTCATCTACCACTTGCGCAAATTCGGCACCAGTGCTATTCTATATATCTGTAGCGCTAATCGTTCTCAGCTACATTGTCATTATTCTGCCCTTGATACTACTGCTATCTCTAGTGTTCTGCATGCCATGCGTTTTATATATATTAAATCCAGTATTCCAGTTCCCAGCAACTGCTAATCCTGCATCTGATTCCGATATCGATTCAATACCTCTAGTTATGTTCACACTTAATAAACCTGATAATGGTAGTAATTCTCCTGTCACTTCACAATATTCTGAACCCATAGACTCTCCTTCTGTACCTCTTCAGACCTCTAGCTTGCGCCCTTCGCCAGGATCATCAAACCAGGAAGACCAAAGTGTGTTTGTCTTATTCCGGCCATTTGTAAATTTAGCATACCTCGTTTCAAAAAAACGGAAGCGACCATTTTCACAGCGAATGAGTTCCAAGCCTGGTGTTTCCAAAAGATATCCTCTCTATTACAGCGAAGATGACATAACTTGTTCCATTTGTCTATGTGATTATGAGCAAGACGATATATTGAGACGTATGGTGTGTGGACATCACTTCCACAAGGACTGCCTCGATGAATGGCTTAAGATCAACCGGGTCTGTCCTCTCTGTAAGGACGATTGCTTGGGAGGACCAGCTCACGAGCCTACTGATCGGACTCCGACATCGAGCCTGACCTCGAGCCCGACACCCAACAGACGTTCAGCTCCAGCTTCAAACCCAAACCGGACATAAACTCAACTTCTTCATTATCGCCGATTTTCTTTTTTACCTGTGATTAATATTTCTGTCAATTTTCAATTTTAATAATTTGTACTTTTTTGTTCCTATTTGCTATTTAAATTTACGCTATTAATTATTTTTTGCAGAATGTCATTATTTTTGTTTCCAAAAAAGTGATTCCATTGGCGTTTATTTCATACAACATCCAATTGTTTAAATTTGATCAAAAGCTGTGTTAATTAAGTGTCCAATATAATTTCTAGAATACAAAGCTCAATTAATTAAGCCAATTATCATGCTATAAACAAGAAGCTCAGATATTAAAATGTACGATCTAAAAAATTCTACGTGGATATGATATTTTATAGGCTGATTCTACAAATTTTATAAAACAGCACTTTTGTTTTTCAGTGTTATACTGCGAAAAATAAAACCATTTGCTTTCAATCTGTTTCTTCACTCAAATTGATTTCAGCATATTTTCGACATTTACTTGAACTAGTTCAACTACTCTCTCATCAATATCAAAGGATAAAAATTTTCTCCCGGTTTTTTTACTTGATCAAGCTTGGATCTGATTCCCTGCCTTTGATCTTTCTGTAATCTCTTAGTTTACTGCAGAGCCACGAGTTCAATTCCTTCTCTGTCTAATATTAAAAAGATATTCATATCATCATTTCAAAATATAAATCCCTCTGTTTTTGAAAATTCTATTACTTGTAGCCGCTTTTTCTATCCATTTTCTTCATCCCCCCCCCCCAGTAAACTGATATTCCTTTGTATTTTTGAGAGAATTTACACAAGTCATTGTCCTTTTTCATTTTAGCACATTTTTTTTAATAAAGCCGATCGAATTTTGCAAGTATTCGAAATGCCAAATCCTAAAAAACGGTCAGGAAATCTCAGCAAAAAATTTGGTTCAAAAAGATCGAACTCTTCACAGCTCCAAAAAAAGGGTAGTAAATCAGAGAAAAATTCATCATCAACTGCAAATAGGTAATTTATTAAATATGCAGAATCTATTGCTTCTATCTTTCAAACTAGACAATATTAAAGTGATTTATTCTACTACTCAAACTCCCCATCTTACTTTTCAACACTTCTGATCTATGTATCAACACTATTGACCTCTTATTTTTATTTTTCCAATTTTCCTTATCATTCATATATTTTGTTTTTTCTTTTGCTAAAAAGTGTAATATTTGTTAAACGTGATTTAGATCTTCTAAAGGTGTTTCTGTTAATGTAAGATCAATTTTTCTAAAAAAGATAATTTTAAATATCTTTATATAATTCACTACGAACCATTCAAATCATATATATTTTGTTAGATATCTGGATTTGATCCAAAGATTCTTCAACTACTTCGAAAGCATTTGCTTAACAAAACCAGCAATCAAATCACTATAGTAAAAGCAACACCTTCAGATGTTGGAGCTTCAATAGTAGTAAAAAATCACAAGCAGGCTGAAAAATTATTAACTCTGAATGGAACTTTGTATTTTGGAAAAAACGTAAGTATTTTTTTAAATTTTGCCATATTGTTTAAAAGTCTTTGATTAATATTGAACGTTTATAACAGCTTCATATAGAATTAGCAGAGGGTGAAAAGGATTCTAAAGAGTTGATACATAAAGTGATATTAAAGTTTCTAGAAACTAGAATTCTTAATGAGAATACAACACTTAATCTTCAATCTCTGGATACTGAACCTATCCTTAATGAATTGGGGATATCACCAATTGTGGGAACTAAAGAATCTAAAGTAGTTACGGTGATTTTTGTTTTAGCTTCTAAAACATATCCTAAGGTGATATTTTTTTTATTTTGTTCATTCCTAAATTTCATATTTTTTAAAACTAAATTAATGATATATATACAATTTGTACGCAGATAGAAACAATTGACCTTTCGAATAACGGCCTGTCGACTTTACTGCCAATATCCTCTATATCTTTGTATTTTCCCAAGCTGAAAAACTTATCTCTCCAAAACAATCCAATAAGATCTCTTAAAGAGCTGGACTATTTCAGCATCATTGGATCTACTAAATATTTGGCTGAAATGCGCGAACTGATTTTAATAGACACGCTTGCCAGAAATAATGAGCTGAGTCTCGCAGATGGAGAAACTTCATATATCAAACAAGTTACTAGCCGTTTTCCATCGCTGGAAATTTTGGACTTGGTTGTTTTATCACCTGAAATAAGAGCATATGCACTCGAAGAATCAAAAAGATTAGCAAAAGAAAAGCCAGGCAAAACCAAAGATAGTTTCGATTCATATTCCCGTACAAAAAATTTAAGCTCTTGGACTGAGCTTTCGCCCATAAACCCATCATTTTCAGACTCGCCAGAATCGACCAATTTAGCTCAGGGGTTTATTGCGGGCTATTATCAGCTATACGATCGAGACCGTCCAGATTTGGCTAATGTATATAGTAGCGACGCTGTGTTTTCGATTAACACCAATGTCAGCACTATATCTGGAAGCTCGCAGTCTTCAACAATTAGTCATTATGTTAAATTCAGCCGCAATTTAACCAGGGTCAAAAACCGAGGTAAAAGATACCAAACTCTGGCGGTTGGAAATAGAGCAATATGCGAGAAAATCAAAGAGCTCCCAGCATCATCGCACAACCTCGCCGATCCTAGCAAATTAGTGTTTGATGTTTGGAGCATGACTTGCAAATTAGGCTCTCCGACGGAACCGCCATCAACAACACCTGGTTCATCAGTCGATACTAACTGTATAATGTTGGTTGTGCACGGAATGTTTACAGAGATAGACAGTCCCAACCATGTGTTTTCGTTTGACCGCACATTTATTCTCTCTGAAGCCCCACCATCATCAGTAGCACTGGCCAATGGGTGGCCCTGCATTATAAGAAGGGATCTCCTAACAATCAGAAACCACAATCCATCTACTAGCTTTACACTTACCCTCCCACCGCCTTCACTTCAGCCACCTGCAGCGGTGTCTGAGGATGTGGCCTCAGTCCACAACAACATGGTTCAGCAGCTTTGCCTAGCTACCGGACTCAATGCCGAATGGTCAGCCAAGTGTCTATCCGATACAAATTGGGATTATAACAAGGCTTTACAAGCTTTCAGCATTTTCAAGGTAACCTCATTATTAGTATTTAATACTTTATTATACAAAATCAGAAATTTTAAAAAAACTTTCAAACTCACACGATATTTGGTTACTTTTTAGGAACAACTACCGGCTCAAGCATTTTCGTAATTAGAACAGTTTTAAGATACTACAATAGAAAAAAAAATTCATATTTTCACTTGGCCATTATAAATAAAATTTAAAACAAACATGGGAAATGATGAAAGATAAATAAACATGACTATCAACTGCTATTTGTTTTATTAGGGCTGAGGCACTAGAGATTGCTGGTGATCTTATCAGCGAGCTCCTTGAGTTCGGGTTGAGATTGAGAAATACTCTTCCAGTTCATAACAAGCCCAGTCTCTTTATTTGGTTTGGGGATGATGTGGTAATGAACGTGCATGACTTCTTGGTGGGCAATAGCACCATTATTTTGCAAGATATTGTAGTCGGACAAACCCATAGCGAGAGCTAACTTTTTAGCCTGGGGAAGTATGTCAGCGAGATACTCATCGGGAACCTCATGGGTCTTGGCGGCGTGGTACTTTGGGATAACCAAAGCATGACCCTTTGAGAGAGGGTTGATGTCGAGGAAAGCATAGCTGAACTCAGTCTCAAGCAACTTCATTGAGGGAATTGAACCCTTGATGATTTTGCAAAACAAACATTCGCTGATCAAATGTGCCATCTCCGAAACTGCTTTTGATAAAAATATTAAAAAAAGTGCTGTGAATTCGTAGCAATCGAACAAGTGAAGAAAAATGAGGACTATAGTTATGACAAGCTATCTAAATAATGATTATTTGCCTTTTATAGTCTGTTATTTATCAACATCGAATCTACCCAGTGCCATTTTATATCAGTCCCTCACTCCCTCGCTCCTTATTTCCCAAGCACCCCTAATGCTATCTATTTGCTTTGGGAGAGGAATGGGGTGTAAATCGCCCTAGCTATAATATGGGATCAAGGATGGATTTGGCCACTTTTCTCTGCCATTAATTGGGCCATACTTTTGATTTAATCAGAAACAATATATTGGACCAATAGCAGATATCGCATATACTTTTGAAACAGCCTATTAAAGCCGAACTGGGCTGTAAATCAATCTTCACTCTCCACTCTACTCCCCTTACAAAACCCCCATTCCCACACCATCTTCCGCCCCCATCCGCAAATTAGCCTTTTTAGTTTTTTTTTTTCGAATAGAATATTGACGGAAAAACAATGCATAGAAGCTTTTGAATCCCACAGAAATCTAATAATATTAAAACCTCTTCTCCCAAAAATATCCAATCTTTTCAATTGCTAATTGCGAGATCCTCAAATTAAATCAGAGATTAAAATACCTCTATACCAATTAAAATTGTCTAGATAGTTTCTTGTTTTAGTTTTTTTTTTTTTTTATATCGCGGAATTTTATTGCAAGATTTCTTATTTTAGTAGTAAATAGAATATAGATGTCTTTTGTCCAATAAATAATGCGTACTTCTGTTTAATTGAAGCATGGCCAATGAGCAAATAGCTCACCCTTTACAAATACATTTTTTTGACTTTTCCTTTTATTGATCTCTAATAAAATCGGAATCTTTACCCACGAGGAAATACATTGGCTAATCGTATTTCCAAAAACCATTAATTCCTCAGCATAAATCTAAAATTGGGTTTGAATCAGAATCAGCGTTAGTTTATATTGGTGTACGGTATCAAGGGAATAATTCGATAATAAAAAAGATCGGGAGGTTTCGAGAAAGAAGTCTAAAAATACACTTTTATTTATTCCGCAATAAAAATTAGCGAAATAGTCATAATGAACCCCTTTTTCAGAACAAGTATCTATATCCAAATAAATAAATAAATTCAAAGAAACTAGAAAGTGAGGTAAGATGAGCATGATCCTTTTTTTTTTTTTTGAAATTGCAGAAACTAATCCATTAAAGAAGTGTCAATTTATATACTCATTGTAAATTTTCAAACCAAAATTAATAAATAAAAATGGACAAGACTCAATTTATAACCAATTACAGGCAATATTTACGCATAAAGTTTTATTAAATATTATTCATTCCTATTATTAAAGAAAAATCAGCTAAAATCATTAATAAATTATTTTTTTAAAAAAAAAACTATAAAAAACCCTCCATATGTTCAGGTAAACATTTGATTTTTTTAAAAAAAATATTCAAAAATACTCTCCTACGATAAGTAAAATTTTCAATTTTAATGCTATAAAAAAATATTTTTTCATATTTTTTTTATAAATAATTAAAGTTTAAATTTTTTTTTTTTGAAAAAACTGTTTATTCATCTAGGAATACTAGACTCTACTCTAAATCAAAATAACCAGCACTTACTGACACTATTTATCCCCCAAAATTTTATAAGTCATTATATTTCCTTGAAACCACATACACGTTATATGACATCCCAAACTGACAAGCTCCAAATTCTAAAAGCATTTAATTCGATTTGTATAAATTAGTTATGTATGAGAAGGAAAATAATTTATATAGAACATTAACCGATATACAATAAATATTTAGAAAATCCAAGCAATTCTCGCAAAAAAAAAAAGTTCCCATTAACTTTTCCAATTAAAAAAAACAAAAAAAATTGAAACTTGATTCTGCTACATACAATTAAGTAATTCTTATTAAAAGATACAAAATATTGGCTCTTATTAGCAAGTTAATTTTCTTATGATAGAAATTAATTTCTTAGTTTAGTAAACGATTTATGTAAATTTTAAAAAATTGCTAGAAAATTCGGAAATTATGTATTATTGGCTTCGAAATATATATTTAAATTAAAAATCGTATGCCGCGAATTACAGATATATAAAATAATGTTTTTACTTTTTAATTGTCTTTAATTTTTTAATTGTTTTTAATCGACATTTTAAAATAAAGATCGAAAAAATTTATAAAAATTAAGTTAATTAATATAAAGACCCAACTTACTTACATAAATTTGATCCCCAAAAAAAATGGAATAAAAAAAATTGTGAAAAAATATTCTGGATTTTTATAATGAAAGCTGGCCCAATTTTAATACCCAAAAAAATGAAAATCTTTTCAAAAAGAGAAAATAAAGTAAATAATTCGTATCTTTCAATGATTATTAGCTTCATTTCTTTAAATATATTTACATAATTAATTTATGGGGCAAATATAACATTAATAAGCCATTATTTTAATCTAAAAATCTAAAAATATAACTCTTAATAAACCATTTCAGCCTTATTGTAAGTTTTAATATACCAAACTGTAAAATAAATTAATTCCGATTTATTTCAAATAGGATTTGAACCCTAATTTGGAATCAAAATTTCTAAAATATGATGTATTTTCATCTTATATTTGACCTATATAATAATTAACCAGGTGCATTACATAACTAGCACCTAAATACTTAGGCTTAAAATGGAATTATAAAAAAAAAAATAATGTTAAGAAAAAAATATAGAATATAAAAATATAAATAGAACAGAATTGGATCGATTGAATATATATTTTTTATCATTAATTAAATTAATTCGATTTTAATTCGATTTTATTTTGTCAAAAAAAGCAATAATTCTTATTCGATTATAGGATAAGAAATAACCTAATCGAATTATAAAAGAATAAGCATTTATAAATACAAAGGGTTAGAGGCATGGAATATTTAGTCTAGAAATTTTTTTTGTAACTCTTAAATGACCTGGAATATACAATTTAAACCATACCAAGATTTTTTATTTATTAAATTCATATTTAGCCATATGCATACCCATATAGATAAATTGGGTTAATAAAATAATTAATAGTAATTTATTAAGACCAAAATTTTCTCATTGCGTCTATTAAAATAATTTGATGCAGAAAAACATAAATTATAGATAAAATTCCTTCATTTATTAATAAAATATTAGCATATCAGTTTACAAAAGATATGAAATCGTTAAATAAGCTAAGAGAGAAAAAAGGCGATATTATACTCAAAAAAAAAGTTTTTAAATCATACTATTAAAGTTTATAAGACTAGTACGTGCCAAAAAAAAATAAAATTTCTTATCTAAAAAAATAAATAAATTAATATTAGCTGATTTCAATGAGAGTTTGAAAAATTCATTTTATTTGATTTCTTATTTTCCATAAAATTAGAAAATGGAAACAAATAATGAAAATATGTGGTTATAAGATTTTCCAATCCAAAAATAGCCTGAAAGATAAGATCAAAGAGCTAAAAAGATAAATTCGCACTAAAAAGGAGTTTTTTAGAAATATCAAATGCAATACATGATCAACGCAATGCCGAATTTTACCATTTTTCATTTTCATATTTAAAATATTAATATTTATTTAAAAATTCAATTTAATTTTTTAATATATTTCACTATTTCAATAAATTCTTGTCAAAAAGATACTTTTATCTAGTACTAAATTTTAAAGCCTATTTTATAATAAAAGCTATTTTTTGATTAATTCAAATAAAATTTAGTGATTTTTATTATTTGAAACAAATCTAAACTTAAAGATAAATTCAATTATATCAAAATAATTCCGAATTTTTGAGGCACTCAATTTATTTTGGAATAATAGAAAATTTCAATATTTCAATGAATCGGCGCTTTAAAGCAAATTAAATTCATTAATTAAGGTTTAAATTATAATAAACCAAGGCTAAAAATTCAAATTTTTTGTTTGGGTTTTATAAAAAAATCTTTGATATTTTTCTGAATTTATGTTATTTATTTATATATATCTAAAAGTATAGACTTTAAAAGCCCTATTGTTCACCTAAAAACTTTCAAATGGATTTAATTTAAAATTATATCCACTGATTTTCAAATTTGTCTTTCTAGAATACAAGAAAATGGAAATTGCGCAAAGTAAAGAACACAACTACAAATTAATTTTGATGTTGAAGACTCAATCATAGAGTTTTTTTTATCAATAACTGAAATTTTTTTAAAAACTTTTGCTAATTTTCGACTCGATTATTTTGATACTTTATTCGGGATATTGAATTAAGATTTGTCTAAAATGAGAAAAACCTAAAGAAGAAACTTTATTATTTTCTATAAATACCCTTTACTAATTTATCCTTAATTTTTAAAATCATATCCTATCCAACAATCGACTCCTTTATCATTAAAAATAAACGTGGCAACAGTACAAAAATTCATCCAAAGAGTTAATGAGGAAGATAAGTATTCTTTGATAAATAATTCTTGAAATCAACCCTCCCCCTACCAGAGCAAGTGGCTCTGAGTATAGATTCAACAGCTTCCTCCCGCATTTCTTTTAATAGATGAACCAATATATGATTTCTAAATAATTTCTTAGGATTTTGGGGATTATAAATTGTACTATCCTAGGAAAATAAAAAGTAATACACAAAGGGGAAGTTTGTACATCTCCCTGAAGGCAGATTAATTTTTTTAAGCCAGATAAAATATGGCTAGATCAATTTATTCAATATATTTCTTAGAAGATTAGATATACAAAAAAAACTGCAAGTACCCCAAATGAAATATCTCAATATGGGTAGAGATACTTATCAAGTATGATTGATATTTTTTGTTTGGTATGTATAGGTATTTTTCAGAAATATTTATTTTAAAAAAACCAAATTAAGTTGATTAGACTTTAAAAAAAATTAATTATCATAAGTAATAATTATCGGTGAATATTACTAGAAATGTTGAAACAGCTTTTTTGTGTAGAAAAACTTAATATATAATCATAGTTTTTATCAATGAATGTATAATGATATTTTAAAATGTCTGAAAACTATTTTTTAAAATTATTTTCTTTCAAAGGATGTGAATTTTTTTTTATAGATAATATATTTATAACATTTAAAGATTGTAAAAAAGTATTAAAAAAAATATATAAAAAATAAATAAGCAATAGATTTCATCCAAATTTCATCTGTCGCTCTAGAGGCTTTTTTTCTCATTGGTTATTTGATCAATGGTAAGAGAAAGTGTGTCATTTAACTATTTACTCTGAATTCAAAAACTAAAAAAATAGACATTTAGTGATTTGACACGATTTTTTATCTTTATAATTAAATTTATTATAATTTTTCTGTGAAAATAGGAATATTAGTCGAATAATTTTTAATTTGCTATTAATATATTAAATTAGAGAATAAATTTTTTATAACTCCAGAATAATACTCAAACAAATTTAATGCCTAAATTTTAAATTGATGTGTTTCTTTTCGTTACATTTTCGCATAAATTATATTGACATTATGAAGGTATACGCAACTATTTACTAGCTATCATTATTAAAAACTTAGTTATCGTCTCATATTTTATCGTTTACATTCGTGATGGGATTCTGTAATTTATAAAAAAAGAGCTTTATTGTTAATAAAATTTAATTATCTAAGTGTTGCGCTAAATAACTTTTTTTTGGATTGGCGATTAATATAAGTATATAATTAATTCGTGAAAATAAATTGTGATAGGTTTTTATGTAATCGAATTCACCTTAAATTTTATTTTTTATTTTCTATTTCGCCATTTTTTGAAAATATAAACGCAAAAGAATTGATTTAAGAAGTTCATAAAAGGGAATATATATATTTATAGATTTTTTCGATATTATATTAAAGGCTATATGTTCCAAAGAGAAGATGATAGGCGATAAT
Source organism: Smittium mucronatum (assembly GCA_001953115.1). Lineage (NCBI taxonomy): Eukaryota > Fungi > Kickxellomycota > Harpellomycetes > Harpellales > Legeriomycetaceae > Smittium > Smittium mucronatum. The sequence continues at coordinate 9,860 of LSSL01000038.1, read as the reverse complement.
ATTTTGAAAAGAAAAAAACTCCAAGTGTTTAGAATAAAATTAGAAATGTTAAAAAAACTAAGAGATCTTAAGATTTTCTTTACATAATTAACAAAAGATTTATAATCTGCTCGATATATTTTTATGATTTATATACAGTAATTCAATATAAAACGTTTAAATTCGGATTTATTTTGATAAAATTAATTTTTCCGATAAAACTTAATTTTTAGAATTAATTTAAATCATCGAATTTTATTTGGATTTATCAAAAAATAGAGTTTATTAAAAAATAAAGTTTAATACTTAGGTTTTCGCAAAATTTAACTTTTTAGACAACTTTTGTCAAAATAGCGAGCTTGATTGAAAAATGAAATTCCTTTTTTGAGATTTTTATTTTTATTTTAAAAATTATAATTAAACGAAAAAAATTATAGATATTGTATTGGTAGCCTAGAATTTTTTTTTCCATAATTTGAAATAAATTCAATTATACTTCACGCATTATTTCAGGGACGGATTCTTTTTAAAAAAAACTTGATATACCACTGCACTAAAAGTAAAATCCTAAATTTATTATAAATTTAATTTCGTCCTATATTAAGGAAATATATCCAGAATTGATTAAGTTAAATGAAAGAAAATTTAGAACCCATTGTTTAATTCATCTCAAATTGTGATAAAAGTGATTTTATAATCCATTATTTATAATATTAGATATTAACTAATATATTTATCTCTTATTATTTTGAAAAGAAATTTTCTTGAGTGTGTATAATAAAGATGAAGAACCTCCAAAACATAAATCAAAGATTAAATAAAAAAACTCACAACACAAAAAATTCTTATTAGATCACATTCAGCTCAAGATAGATAAACAAAATAGCACAAAAGTTATGTAAAGAGTAGAAATATCATTTATTTTTCCAAAACAAATATAAAAAAAATAACCAAGCCAAAATATGCAGCCAAATGAAGAATCGAAAAATAAAAAATACGGCATGGATTGAAATCAATGAAATTTAACCCAATCAGAGAACAAAACATCAGCTTTGCAGGTACTTAAATCAAGTTAGGAATCGTGCCCACCAGCTCTATCAATCATAAAAAAGATTAATATTAAATAGCCGATAAAAATGAAAAATCATATTGGGATTTATAATTTTAAATAAAACTATTGTTAAAATCGATTTTAAAAGAGGAAACTTGTGTGAGGTTTCTTTTAGATCAATCAGGCACAGATATTCACACATATCATTACTATAGGACATAGTAATTATTAAAATTAGCATCTTCTAAAGAAAAGAAAGGTAGGGATACTAAAAGATTCATCCATTTATTTTTAATATTTTTAATCACTACTGTAGTCTGCTTTCCTCAGATTTATTCGAATAAATCATCTATAACTCATTAATTGGAATTTGAAAATTTTTTTTTAAAAAAAATTCTTACAGTTTTTTACGTCACTGATTTAAAATTCTCTTCTTAATTATTTTTTTCAACCAAATAATTTCTGATGAAAATAGATGAAAATTATATTGAGCGAGAGTATCTATATAAAACTTATATAAACACTATATGTAAACGGATATTCTAAATTTTTAGTAGGACTCAGATTGATTTTTAGATTTAATTCTTGTTTCTCATCCACAAAATTTCAAAATTATAGCGTATAGCTATCCCAATTAAAACTGAAAACAACTTTTTTTAAAAATCTAGATAATTGGGGGTGTAAAGAATTTTTTTTTGTTTTTTTATACAATATTTTCTAATTTTTTTAATTCCATTTTTAAACCATTTAAATGGGGATTTCCTTATTTAAAAAATAAACAATTATTTAGGAATTAGAATTTTTTGATTTTCAATGGTATATAAGTGTATTAGTATGTATTCATATTATTGAATAATTTTATTTAATGTATTTTCTATTTATTAAATAAATAATTTTTATTTTAAATCGATAATATAATATAATTTTAAATTTTCAAAAATATTGACAGAAGTTTTTCTTATAAAATTGAATTATAAAAAATTTTCTTGAAACTCAAGTATTCCACAGAAAATAGCAAAAAATAAGCTCGGATCTTTCACAATGATTCTGAACATATATTATATATTCTTAATCTAAAAAAATTAAGGCTTATAAGATTAATTAAGAATCTGAATCCCGAATTTTTTCATTAAAAGAATATATAATATAAAAATATAAATGCCGACCAATAATAATTATAAAATTTTTCTTATATAAATTTCTCTTTTTTATTAAAAATTTAATTTTTTTTTAAGTATGTAGATTTTTCATAAAATCGGTGAAATGGTATTTATATTCGAAATTGCATCATAAATATATATAAGCAAGGTCTAATATAAAACATATAATATTTTTTGAAATTTAATATAAATTTTTTACTAAATATCTGTTTAGAATTATTAATTCCTTTATAAAAATATAAACTCGGTAATTAACCCCCCCCCCCCAACTTTTTAAAGGCTGCTGAAATTTTCTTCTAATTTCCAATTAATTTAAAATTTTTTTGATCAGGCCTAAAAATTAATGATTAATCTATTTATCAGAAATGATATAAAGCACTGTTTATATTAAATCAAAACAATTTAACAATATAAAATACCAATAAAATATTATAGTAGTTGTATTTTTCTAGATATTAGCCTTGAAATAGAGCTTAAATATTTCTGATTAATCCAGAAAATTATAAAAATACAATCAATCGATTAATAACTGCTAATCAGAAATGTTTGAAAATACTAGCTTAATTTACCCAACAAAAAAAACATCTAAGCTATAACATATTTTTTTATTAAGAAAATTTTTTTTTGGAAAAATAAAAATCCATATTTCTAGATTATATAAGTAATATTCCATTTTTCAATCAAAAAAATATATAGAATCAGAGAAAAGATAAATTTTAATGCTTTTTGTCCGAATTTTTTTTAGAGAATGAATATTAAAAAGTTAAAATTTCAATTTAACTGACCAAATGTTGATCTGAATAATAGAAATTATTTAAAAATGGCTAAAATTAAATATTAAATATGTTTAATTGCCTTATTAAAATAACTATCACTATAATTTGGCTAATTTTTTTTAATAAGAGTAAAAGAGTGTATTTTTTTTGATTTTATACGGTAAATTTCCATAAGTAGTCCCTTCCGTTAGTTTATTCATAAAATTTAATTATATATCATAACAAATTAATCACCATGACAGACCAAAACTACATATTTAAGCGAATAACATTGAAAATTTTCGATATTTTTTGAATTTTTATAGTCCTAAAAAGCTTAATAATAGATCTGTTATATTAAATTTAAAAGTTATTGTCATATTTTTTTTAAAAAATTTAATAAAAACAGATGGAGAAAATGACATAAATAACTTGAGCAAAAATATATTATGGATTTCATATAATTAGACACCATAATGGAATTAAAAAGAATCATTTGATTGCGCTTTCATGCTCAAATATATCAAAATTAATATAGTTTTCCCCCATCGCTATAATTTTATAGGTAATATTTTTTTCCCATTGGCTATATAAAAAAATAAATTCAATTGAAATTATCAAGACACCCAATCTGAGTTAAGAAAAAATCTATTAAATTATATTGTATAATAAAAATATAAAAAAAAAATTTACTTTAAAGAAATTTTGAATTGCGAAAGATATATACAATAGTAAAAATTACCAAAATTTCAGTTATAGATGATGAAAATTTAGTGATTAAACGCTAGAAAATTTAGATTTTTGTGATTGATCTACAGTTTCAGCGATTTGGGCAAATATCTGGTTGATTAGGTCTGTATTTTAGCGACTTAATTTTGTTAAAAAAATTTTATATTAGTGATTTTAAATCTTTCTTCTTTTACTAATTATTATTTTTGTGATTTTTTTCTCTAACTATTTAAGATTTAATAAAATATTTTAAAATTCTTAGCCTAAAAAAATCTAGTTATTTAGAAAAAATGATTAAAAATCAACAATGAATTAAAATTAAAATTAAAATTATTGAAATCCGATAATTTATTTTCTGAATTGGAGAAAAAATATTTTTCTTGATTTAGTTCTAAATTATAAAATTTAAACAGAAAAATCATAATAAATGGTAATTTTCGGATAATTAAAAAATTCAAATTATTTTGAGGATAGTTTAACCAAAAATAAGAAAATTAAAAAAAAAAAATCTATTAAATAAAGTGATTAAAATAAATTGGAATAGCTAAATTTTTATTTTTTATTGAGTAATAGTAAATAAGAATTGGAAATTCAAAAAAAAATTAAATGCTTAATCTAGAATCAAATAAGAAAATATTTTCTTAACTAAAAATCTTGAAAATAGCACAATTGAAAAAAACATCAAAAAAACATTAAAAAAACTAAAATTATTTTTATATATTTCAGTTCTTTATAAAATTTCATGGATATCATTAGCAGATTAATGCCTTGATAATGATGTAAAATTTATTCTGTAAATTTTAATCGAAGCTAATGGTATTATTTTTATATGAGAGTTGGATAAAGTTTTTTTAAAAAGTTTATATCAATATTAATATCGAAAAAAGTTTTAAAAAAAGCCTCAATGGAAGCTAAACATTTTAATATTTTATAAAAATATTTAAAAACCCCACATAATTAGCATATTTTTATAGCTATAATTAAAATTAATAAATTGGCGATTATTTAAGATTTAATCTCCTAAAAAAATGAGACCCAAATAAATAAAAACCCGATCCTGTATGATTTTTTTTTTGATAATTTTTATATGCATTTATTACATATATTATGTACTATGAATCAAAATTCGTGTAGTTTTTAGTTCGGTATAATTGTGAAAAAATAATATATATGTGAAAAATCAAAAACAATTTCTTTATATATTATATGGATAAATTTCCTTTAAATATAAATTTGTTTATTCATTATTTTTGTATTAAATTTAATTTAAAATTGTACCGAGATATTTCCTGAAAAAAAAAACACGTTTATGAAGAATTTCAATATATTATCCTTTAAATACAATTATAAAATATTCTCGAATACGCTGAATAATCAACAGTTATCTAAATTAATTTTCGTACCACAAAAACACACCTCAATTATACTTCAAATGAAACACTCTTGGATTTTTTAGATAAAGTTTAAAATTATCCAATCGATTTTAATTTTGAAAGAATTAACAAGAATGGAGGCAGATGTGATAGAAATAAAATCTTCTAATTTCACAATTTTATTGCTTATAAAATTTCCTATCAAGACTTCATTTTGGTTGTATAATGGTTATAAAGGAAAGCTAAGTTTTTTTAATTAGAATTTTAACATAAATAATATTGTTTTTAAAAAATTTATATGGATTTTTAACTAAGATATTTATAAAAAAACAAAGATACATTAAAAATGAGATAAATACATTTGGTTTGCCCCATTGAAACAATGCACTTGAGGTATGGGCTGTTAGATCAGTAGAGAAGAGTTGGGTGATTTTTTTTCGAATTACTTTTTATAATTTTTTATCACGTTTCAAATAAACTTCAAGCAAGAAAAAAATGATAACAAAAACATCATAATCGATTAATACCTAAATCATACTAATTTTTATTTTTAATCAGAGAATTTGAGGGGAAAATATTTTAAAGAAATAAGTATCAAAAAAAGATTTGCATAAATTCTATTCCAAAATCAAATTTTAACATGATAAAGAGGTTTAAAATTGTAAAATAAGATAAAAAGATAATTTTAATATACTCGGATTTGGAGCTAAAATATTTAGATAATATTACGATTTTAAACTAATCTCATATTTAATAAAAGTATTAAAAATAGAATGTATGATATCTTATTTATCCAAAAAAAAATTTATTTCTTATAATTTCTTATAATGTTCATAGAAATTACATTTTTGCTTAAATTAATTTAATAATTTTTATTTATTAGAAAATTGAAAATAGAGATGAGGTAAATTAATTTGAACAAAAATCCAGAGGCCAATATAATTACATTTAAACAAAAAAGAGAAAAATACTAGCTCCATGTATTTATATTAAAATAATTAATGAAAATTAGAGAATCAAATTTATGAAAAATAATAGACTTTTTATAGTGTATTACAGCCTGTAATTTTTCATCTTTTAAACAGAAATAAACTTCATTAGAAAGAAAATTTAGATAAAATGACTTCCTAATTTACTCAATTTGGACTTAAAATTTAAATAATAACTTCTCTCGATGATTAATATGGATACTTTATCGAAAAATATTGCGATTATAATTCAGATAAAATAGTTTTACTACAAACATTATTTTTATTTTTAAATCTTTGAATAAAATAAATATTTAAATTTGATAAATAAAGAATTTTATGGGTATTCTCCTTACGATCATAAAAAGTGTCTTCATATATAAAAATCTGATTTCAAAAAAACTTGGTCCCAAAAATTAATGATGGGAATTAAAAAAAATTATTTAAAAATTTTCTACCATGAGCTAAAAGATTACAAAAAAAATCAGCAATAAAGCTTTCCAAAAGCAATGTATCAATCTAAGTCTAAATTGAAGTTTTTTGCTCTAAACTTATATTATAATTAATATCATACAGTATAAAAATCAAAAAATTTCTACAATAATAAGAAAAAAATGTTTGATAACAGAGGGAAATTTATAAAATTTCATCGAGTTTTTTTTTATTTTTTATTTCTTAGTTTGCTTATTTGGATTATTTTTTGAGGATTTATGAGCTAGAATTTTTTTAAAAAAGAATTTAATTGAAACACCCATTAAAATTAAATATAAGGGGCTTCGATTAGAATGTAATTTTTAAGCTTAGTTTTTCTAACAAGTTGAATTTAAAATATATGAATTCGAAAAGATTTATTTCATTGAAGCGGGATAATTTATTGAAGAAATTCATTATTAACATTATTTACCATACTGATTTATATTTATAATTATTTTGGTAGATTTAATACAGGTAAATCAACAACCAAACCTTTATAATAAAACGTAAAAATATTAATCCAAATAAAATTGAATTATTGTGCGTAAAAAAATTGATGAAAATTTTAATTTATTTTAATAATAATGAATAAAATTCAAAAAAAATCTCGAAAGAGTTTTAAAAGCTACAACTTACTTGAGTGGCATTAAGGATATCAGAAAAAGATTTAAATTGGTCAGTTAGGTTTTTTAGTCAAAATAATGAAAATATATAGCTTTATAGAAATGTTAATAGCACAGGGAATTTTTTAAAAATTAAAATTTTTATAATTGTTTTGAATTAATGAAAGGAAAGAATTTAAAATAAATTTCATCTTAAATTTAAAGAAATTTAAAGTATTTTGAGGAAGTAGTCATAGAATAGAAAATCAACAATAATATTAAATCAGGTGATAGTTTTAAACTGTAGACAGATTTTATCATATTTGAATCCAGATATTTACTTTTAATATTAGAGAAAAAAGTTGATATTTATTTCGGAGATATTTATTAATCAGATGAGCCATAATTTATAATTCGTTATTTTCATTAATTATCTGTCAATTGAAAACTGTTAAGTTCTAATTTTCCTTCCTTTAGTATTTATTTAAATTTTAACCTGCTTATTTTTTTATCTGGTTCATTATTTTCAATTTTTTATCAAATGAAACTTTAAAAATAAAGATATTTGTTAACTGAATTAAAATCAGGGATTTTTTTTGGCACAAAATTTCAAATAAAATTTAACTAAGTAATACATTCGTTTGATATTTGCCGATGCCAATTGTATTCTACTGAGAACTTTGTAGAAATTTTAGAATAATATTGGTGGGCTTTTTTCGAATTTAAAAATCTATAATAATATTTAAATTAGTTAAAAAATTGTATTATCAGCTTTATAATCGGAAAAAAATACAAATATAAGTTACAAGTTGTGGCTTAAATAAACTCCAGTCAAAATTTTAGACAAAATATGCAAAAAATATATGCGTATCAACAAAATAGTAGCAAAAAAAAACTATAAAATTAATTGATGATTTTGTTTAAATTTTAATAATAAACAAAAAAAAACATATCCCAATCGATTAACGAGATTATTGAAAAATATTAATATAAAAATTTGAAATAAAAAAAAGCGAGTTTTGTAGCAATTTTTAAAAATTTATTGATTTAATATTGCTTTGTTAAATATTTCAAAATGAATTAAATTCTACATATACACTAAATAAAGTAATAAAATAGCTGTTTGAAATATTATATAAAACTTTAAACGGATCAGCAATAAATAAAAACATGATTCTCTTCAAAAAAAAGTAAAAATAGAACCTGAAACTTTCAATTATCATACAGTAATCAATAAAAATGAATACAGAAAAATTTTGATGATCATTTTGAATTACACTGCAAATATATAGAAAAAATAAGTTATAAATAAAAGATTAAAAGATGCCTCAAATGAAACTTAAAATAAACTTGTTTATTTTGTTTCAAAAGTGTGAATTCTGATTTTTATATAATTTTATAAACCGAAAAAAACTATATATATATATATACTTTTAGATGATAAAATAACATCCTACTAACAAAAAAAACATTAATTAAACAAGATTAATTTGTAAAATACTAGTCCTGATTGTATTTACTAAATTATCGTGGAATTATGAAGGATATTCGTATGATATAATGATTATTCCTGCAAACAAAAGAGGAGTTCTTTATAATTTTTATTACTTTTGAATAAGATTTAATGGAGCTCAAGATATTAATAATAAACAGTAATATAAAATTCTTTCAATTTTTATGGTTTAATTTTCTATCTTTGATTAATTTTTAAAAAAAAAGTATAATTCAAAACCCATTACTGTAGAAAGACGACACATATGCAGTTTGGAGTATATAATTTAGAGATTTTATGTAGCTATCATTCTTAATACGAAATAAAGAAGATTTGGGAAAAATACACATGCAAGTAATTTAATATTTGATTTTTAAACAAAGAGAATTTAAATAGAATAAAACCAAATAAAAATTTAGGTATATATATGAATTTTTTTCTGATGTAAAAATATTTTGGTAATCTATTTTTCATTTATACGAAAAAAAAGAATTATAATAAAAAAGTTTTAATTTCTCAGTTTTCTATGGAAATTTAATTTATGAAAATTCTGTAGAAAATGATAACAAAAAATGAAGAGCAGCCATAATTTTTAAAAGTACAAAATATTTGAGAATTACACTCGATATATTTTTTAAATATTTTCAGTTAATTATTATTTTATATGATTACATATGATTTCTAACCTCAATTTTATTTCCAAGTCTTTTAAAAAGTTTATCTAATAATTAAATATATAAATTAACAAAAGATTGTGATTTTATACTGTTTATAAAAATAGGTATAATAATACGCATTTGATAAATAAATAAATATTTTCGATACATATAAAAGCTAATATACATACAAATATGAAAAAAAATCAGTGTATCTTAAAAAATGATGTATTGGAGGAGCGATGAATCAAAATATAATTTTGATTTAATTTATAACTTTATTTGAGTTGAAGATAAAATTTATTCTTAATTTTTATTCTCATTAATTTTTTCTTGGAAATATCCGACTTTAGCGTGTATTTTAACGAGTTTTTGAAACATATTAAAATTAAATATTTTAATAATTTTTCTAAAAAAACTCCAGATAATTAATAGATTAATGGGGGGTTTAATAACACTTTCCTTAAAAATAAACAAAAGTTCAACATAAAAAGTTCTTTTATCATGTAGGTAAATATAAATTCTCAATATTTTATAAAGGAAAAAATTTATATTGGATTCATTTAATTTAAGTTTAATAAATATATTTAATATAGAAAATACTAATCAAGGTTGATATAT
>LSSL01000037.1:9821-22930 GCA_001953115.1 Smittium mucronatum | reverse complement strand
ATAATAATAATAATAATAATAATAATAATAATAATAATAATAATAATAATAATAATAATAATAATAATAATAATAATAATAATAATAATAATAATAATAATAATAATAATAATAATAATAATAATAATAATAATAATAATAATAATAATAATTGATTTAAATGAAATTTTTTAAATAATTGTTTATCTTCTCCCACGCAAATATTGGTTTGGCATATGCTGCAGGTCCATACTGTCCGTGTTTTTTTCTTTAAAGAAACACATAGCTCACATCTTTTTTCTTTTATAGGAAGTTGCTTATGATTTGACATTCTTATGTAAAATTCAGTTTACATATTGCTATTTTTTATTTTCGCTATACTAAAAGATCTCAGTTGATTAATTTTATAAAATTTATCGGCGCAAATTTCATTAACTATATCAAGCTTAAATCCCTCCATTTCAATTTTTTTATTATTTGATGCTTTTTCTGGGTAATTGTCTTGTATTTTGCGATATAAAATATAAGAGCTCACAATAGTTATATCGATAAAATTGAAAAAAAAATCCGTGCCACCATTTATGATATTTTCCAAAAATTTATAAAATAATTTCTTTTGACTCAATTTTTTGATAGAATTCATATATTTATTATAATCTTAAGTAATCTGAGGTATTGGAAATTCTTTGTTTGTTCCATCAAATTGTGCTCTCATGGTTACAGGTTGAATCCTTGGATTGTGATAATTTGAAATTACATGAAATTTTTTGATATAAATCCATTTAGTTATTGATATTACTTCTTTAGATTCAAAACAGTCTCATTCATAGCTTTGGATATTGGAATTTTTCAAAAATTTATGTATATTTTTTGCAGTATTTTTAACCTTTACCCACGGATAAAAGTTATTTAATTTCAAATAAATCATGGCGATGACAGATGTAAAAAATTTATCGAAAAATATTTATGTTTTTTTAATTTTAAATTTGATATTAGCAAATATGCCACTTTAAAACCTAAGCCCTTAAAAGTGTTTTTATCGTTTTTTCCTGTAAAGTTATAAATTTCAACAATACCACGATTTTTCAGAAAGAATCCAAACTTTGAAATATATCTTAATGGGTTTTAAGCAAATATATTGCTTGATCGAGCTTCAGACTTTGAATCTAATCATAGATTCATCAACTGCAATAATTTGGGATGGATTATAATTTTTTTTGAAATTTTTCTTTAATTTACTTGATAAAATAATTAGTTTTTTGCAATTTTTCTTGAGGGATAAAATCTTGAAAGTTACTATCATAGTCAAACGAAAGATGGATATTCGATAAAAAATATTCAAATATTTTCGATCTCATAATATCAGAAATAAAATAATCACGAAGTTTTGGATCTTACACCAATAATCTCTGTATTATGGTGATTTTTTAATTCCCATTAAAATATTTATATCCAAAAATATTTTCAACTCTACAAAAAAAATATTTTCTAATTTTTTTCTGTTAATTTCAAATTGGCATAGTTATTAGAAAAATTAAAAATAGATTCAAAAAGTTCATCTGTAACAATCAGATTAAAAATTTTATATGGTGAAATATCCAAAAAATTTAAAATAAATTTTGGTATAATAGGACCACCTTGAAAGGGGGCTATGTTTTCTTAAATATTTATAGTTTTTTCCCCAATATATAGCAGAAATATCTGGAATTTGAATATATCTTTGAGAATATATACTATTCTGAGATCCATTAAATTTTTTTGTTTCAAATGAATCTTCAAAAAAATTATTAGATTTAGAAATAAATTTTTTTGTAGATTGAATTGATTGAAAGGGAAATTAATTTTAAAAAGATAAAGATCGTGTTCCATCAACCGATTTAAATGGATTAGGAATAGAAAATAAATATCATATATTATAATGGTAAAATAAGTATGTTTAATTAAATATTTAGTAAAAAAGAAAAAGTTCTGATGCAATTGGGAAAAGAATTCGCGGATAAAAACCTAAATTAATATTTTATAGTAAATTATTAATGAAAATAGTTTCTATTAAAAAATTGATATAAATAACTATATGAATCCTATTTTAAACCTCGTAAGAGTTGAAGCATATATAAAATAAAAATAAAATAACTAAAATATGCTATAAAAGTTCCATAATATATATATATATATAATATAAAAATAGGATAAATTTCAAGTATATATATATGTGCTTATAATAATAAAAAATCCAGATATTAATAAAAAAAATAATGGGAAATTATTTCTTTATTTAGTGATATTAAATATCTATTAAAGGCAGAATGATTATTTTAACATGATTAATTTTTTTTTAAATATTATACTTTGGTAAAAAGATTCACTAAAAATCACAAAAAAATCTTATGGAAATATTTTATATAGCAAGAACAAAATTCCTTGAATTTAGATTAATTGTCATAAAAAACTGTATACCTCTTAAAAATAATCTCGCTGTAATGATCCAATCATTATTGGTTGTGCACATTGCCCCTTTATTATAGCTTCATATTATATATTACCAATTTAATTCTTATCCTTTATAAACAGCTCGCACTCCCACTTTTTGGAATGAAAGATTTTCAATTAGTTTCTTATTTCCTCATTCCTCTTTAGTTTAAAATATATCACATTCATAACAAAACTATCAATTCTAGCCATTTCCAAGATCTATTAGGTTACTTACACCCGAACTTAAATTTTTTATTTTAAAATCAAAATATGTCCAAAATTTTGACAGTAATTATCAAATTTCTTGAATTTAGATATAATAGATGTTTAGATGTAAAATGCTGTATTCTACTTAAAAATAAACCCAAACTTAGAAATTTTGTTTATTTATTAAGATATGTCCAAATTTTGGACAGTAAGTAACAAATTGACGAGTTTTGATATAAATTGTTATTTTAGGTGTATTTATTGATATTAATTTTTTTATTATTATTGTTTAATTTAGATTATTTTGTTCCAAATTACTTCAATTACGGAAAATTAATATAACTTTTATGGTTTATTTTTTTGTAACTTATACTTATATTTATTTTTTGATTTATTATTTATGTTTTGATTTATAAAATATTATTTTTTCTATTTTTGATTTATTTATATTGGTATTTAAGTTGATTATCAGTTCATTGCCTCAATATTCCAAATTGCAGAATCATTTATTTCTTTTTTTCAATATATTTCATCTTATTTTACCTATAAGTTCCTCATGAATCAATATATATTTGTATTTATGAGTAATATATTTACTAAGTGAATCATTTAATGAAATTAACTCTTTTATTCACCCTAGTGTATGTGATTTACGTATTGCATAATATAGCACGTATCTTAAAATAAATACTTTTATATTTCACTCAAATTAAATATATTACTCACACTAAATTTCGAATAGGAATTATTTTAGTTTTTAGTTTTTTATTAAAAAAATTACGGATATATTTATAATTCTGAATATATATTGGCTTTTTTTCTACAATTTTTTTCAAATTTAATTGCTACTGAGCCAAATTTTCACTTTATGAACGTTTTTAGCCTCACTATAGGTAGTCTTTTATTGTATATTTACCTCTGAAGGGTTTAAATTGTTTATGTAAATAAATACAAAACTTCGTGGAATAAACCTCTATAATGGAGTATCTGCAAAATTGTTTCTTTTTGAAGAAGTTTATTATATAAAATTTATATATTAATAGTTATATGAAAATGTTAAAACTAAAATGAGAAATAACACCAATTAAATGCGATTAATAGGATGTTAAAATTGGTTCGGTTGATGATATCGAATTGATTGAAAATCCAAATTCCTGTGAAATTTCCACAATTTTTTTTTAAAAAAATGTGTGTCTATATTCTACTATTGCTCTAATAAGTTTATATGACTGCATTTTTCAATTGAAATTAGATAGATTTTTCGATAATATAATTAAAACATATTGCAAAAATAAACATATTCATAACTCTTGGGAAAATAATTCGCAAAGTTCTGAGAGCTTAATATCGGATCTATATAAAGATGGAAATAAATCTTATAAAATAAAAAAAATCTGTAAAAAATGGTATCAGCATAGATATAAAAAAAAATTAAGTTGTATAAAACAATAGAGGAAGAGCAAAAGCTATAAATTCATATCCCTTGAAGTTTTTGAGAAAGTTTGACAGATTATGCTAGTTGTTTCTACATATTTTTTATTTTACGTTTTTTTCAATATATATTTATTAATTTAGATTATTCGTGTTTGGAAGGTACTGCTTATGTGTCCAACTGTATATATAAAAATCAATGATATAAAAGTCATGATAACGTCCAAAGAAACTAATATTATATTTTTTAATTCGAAGTTAATGCATATAGACTCTACATTCAAGTTAGTAAAGAGGGGTATCCAGTGATAATATCTGTTATAACAGATATAAATCAGACATTTTTACCTGTGCATATTTATATAGTATCTAAAGAAAACACTGAATCTCATTTATGGATTATGGATACTTTAAAAAATGGGCTTAATTGGAAAACAACTAATCTTGTAGTCTATTCAGTAATACAGATACCAACTGCACTAAAAAAAATTCGGTGAATATGAAAAGAACAAAATTTTGGTTTTGTGTTTCGAAAATTATTAAAAATATACCCAAAAAAGAGAATAAAAAGTATATGAAACTGATATACGAGGAAATTTCATGGATATAGCTCATGCTAAATGAAATGCTATTCAAAGTCGTGATAATTATTTTTCTTAAAAAATGGAAAACTTAACTCAATCTCAACTAAATATAAAAAAAATAATTGTAATTGCTTCGGTAAAAACTTTAATTGGTATGAGGTATTCGATAAATAGTCACCCATTTACTAATGATTCATTAAAAAGATTCGATATAACTGTAAAAAACAAATATTTTGAATTGAGAGACCTGGATAAAATTGAATTCTTCAAGCTTTCGACAATAATAATGACTGAATCAAATTCATTTTATAATCCGAATTTCAGAAAAATCAACTAAAATCAAATAATAATGTCAAAAGATATCAATAAAAAGAAATTTTTTATACACTCCGATTTTTTATACGATTTATATAAATATTTAAAACGAATTATTTCTGATTGGGGAATTTTAGTAATTAGTAGAAAAATGTCTCGAATGAATTTTGAATTTTTCGAATAACTTATTTCTTTTTTTAAAGTAAATTCCATCTAATTTTCTTGACAGTCGATAAAATATTGGAGGGTCATGTATTGATAATGTGCCAGATTTTTGAAGAAAAAAAGTACACAAACATATATTTTTTGTAACCGAAAATAATATCACCAATGTATTTGAAATTTTATTGATAAGCAAAAAATATGGCACCTGTAGTACAAAAAAATAAATAAAAACACTGCTTTACCAAAATAATATTTTTAAATCGCATTGATGTTTATTTTAAATTTTACTCTTTACCTACAAGTCTCAAAAATAACAACATTAAAATTGTTATTAAATATAAACATGCCACATAAAACCAATTTAATAATTTAATATAATTTGGGGATGGATGTGGGCACATATGCTTGTTGAAATATAAATTAAATGATAAAACGGAAAAATAATAAAAGTTTTTGGGCATATTTGAATAGAATAGGATATAATAATTATATTTTGGTATTATTAATAAATATGAAAACGGATTTAAATTCATCAAAATTTTTATAAATATAATTTTGAATTATCCTTTTTATTTGTGATAACATTGACTTCAGTTTAATTTTTTACTTTAGCGGAGACCGTTTTATTAAATAGTATTTTGTCGTAAAACCGAGAAAAATAATATTATAAAAGCGTAATAGCCCAAAAAACGCTGGAATCGAGAATCTAATGGCGGAATTTTTTTTAGTTAGAGTTTATGATAGCTCTAATTTTTTTATCAAAAATAAATAAATTTTGTGATAAAATACTATATTAAGGTGAAATTTATTATTAATTTCTTTTTGAAAATCTTCAAAAGAAATGATAAATCCATAAAATGTTAAATTTACTGTATTTTAAAAATTATAATAATATTTCGGATAATATACAATTTAAATTATTTAAGTTTTGGAAGTCCTACCATCTTTTTTTTTCATAAAAATCGAATGGAAAAAAACAATAAAAGTTCTAAAACTTAATTAAGAGAAAAAAGATCCTCATAACGCTTAATACCTATTTACATCTAAATTTTAAAATTTCCTTTTTCTTAAATTCGATTGTGTTATTATATATTCAAATTTTGATTCAGAAATATAAAAAAAATATTATATATTTTTTTTTAATTTTAATTTATTTAAAAACTATCAATTCGATTTAAAATTTGTAAATACCGAATCTCAAAACAAGATTTCTTCTAAGAACTGAGTAAAAAAGCTTTTTTTTTCAAAAATAAAATAAAATTAGAATCGATTGGAAGTTGGTGCTACTTTTTTGGATGAAAAAAATTAGTCGAAAATGGCTTAAATAATTGAATGATGTAATTGGATAAAAATTTTTATTAGTCAAAGATTGCTTAAAATAATCGATTGTAGCCCAATTTAATATATTTAGCTCAAAATAGTTGAATAAAAGCCAATATAGACGAAATTTACCATTTAACCAATATTTAAGGAAAATTTTAAGGCAAATTCAAATATATAAAATACATCATAACATTATTTTTTCACTTTAAGAACTATAATTGAGCTTTTTTAATTAATTATTTTAGTATTTGTTTTTTATATTTGCTATTAGTTTTTTATATATAGTCTAAATTTAAATTAAAAGCTTATTGTCCCCATTACAGTGAAAATTAAGGCTAAATAACATGTCAAAAAATTTGAATTATTTATTTTACAGAAATTATAATAGCTTATTGATCGCATCTTGTAAAACGTTTAAATTTTAAAAAGTCTGATATTAATAACTCACTCGTTGAAAATGTTCTGAAATGATGATGCAAAAAAAAAATCCTTGTTGAAAGAATATGAATTAATTATTTATTGAGTAAAATATAATTTAAAAGCTTTTATTCTTTTTATCGCAGTAATCCTTTATATTTTAGTCTAAAACTTTTATAATTAAATTTCCAATTGATTTTTATGGTTTTTTGCCCATCTGGAATTTTTAGCCCAGCTTGTATGAGTTGTTGCAAAAAAAAGTTTAAATTGTAAAATATAATCAAATTTGATTGCAAAAAATCAAATTAGGTAAATTAAAATCGATTTGTTATAATTAAAACTAAAAATTAATTATTGTGTCAAATAAAGTATAAAAAATCAATTTAGGCACATAATTGTAAATTTTTTATCAGAATTTGTTAAAAAATGTTAGAAAATTTATCAATTTTTAATCGAAAAATAAATAATATTGGCTAATTGAAAATTTAAAAACATTAAATTATCCATTGCTCAGGCTAAGCTATACCCTAGTCGTTTGATGCAATTAGATACGCATTAGGATAATATATTTCATCAAAAAAATGAACATATTAAACATATAGGGAGTTGGGTGTCATTTGATATATTCTTATACATAAATTGATTATACAAATTCTAGAGTCATTAAGAATTTTTGATTTTTTATTTAAAAATTTCTCTAAAAATAATATATTATACCAACTTTTGTACGGTATAATTAGAGCTCTTAGGTTTAAAGATATGTTAACTCAAACAAATTTGGATTTTAATCACTATTTATTTCATTTTTTTTCTACCAAACTTAACCCTTTAATGTTCGATGGTACAAAAGTGGTTTTCATTTTTTATTCGGTTATATCTACAAAAAAAATAATATTTATAAAAAATTTAGTAAATCACGAAATTGAGCCAATTTAAAATTTAAATATTAGGATTATGAAAAAATTCAGCCCTGAAAATGTTAAAGATTTTTTTCCTTAATCCTACTTAAAAAATATCAATGAATAACCAAATTTTTTCTTTTTTACTTAATTTGATATATAAATTATTGTTTGATTTTAGTTAATACAATTTGATTCAAATTTACTGATTTAATTTCTTTCAATCAGATTTGATTCGATTTTATTTGTTAAACAAAAAAAGAGAGGGTAGCATACATAAATTTTTGCTATTTGCATTAATAATAATTAACTTAGAAATCGAATAATTGAATTCTATTTGCACAGATTATATCGATAATAGATAAATATTTCCAATCAATCCAAATTATAAATCGAAAAATAAACCACATACTTTTATCAAAATTTGAGGATATATTTGGCTGTGAATTTTTAATTATGGTTCTGAGCGTTTGATTTACTCTCTGAATTTTTAAAAATATAGTTATTTGTCTAATTTCAGCGCTGAAAAAATTCCAACCAATAATTATATTTACAATTTTAACATTTTCGTTCAAAGGTGTCTAATTAATCTGATTTGTGAAATATTAATAAAATCATTTACCAAATTCAAAAATTTGGCCACAAAAGTGATAATTTTTTAAGTTGAAATCAACATATCATAAATATTGGGCACGAAAATAGCGTGGAATGGCCAATCTTCTACGAAGGAGTTAAAATGTTCTCCAGTTTTATGATAAATAAGAGCTTTTAATTTCTACCCGAAAATTCGACCCTTTTCTGTAAGTTTGTTTTTTATCTGAATTTTTTATAGATGTTTGACTTTAATTGAAAATTTTATATAATCAGTTTAGTATAAATTAATCAAAAAATAAACAATGATTCTTTGAAAAATCATAGACCAACGGAAAACACAAATATCTTTTTGTAATTTTTTGCAAAACCAAACTTAAATCCAATTCCGAAGCATTTTTATAGTTGTTTTCTGTGTATAAATTTTTTGGATGCAGATAAAAATAGCTGGTCTGCAGATTTTAATTTTTTTGTGGAAAAATTTCAGATTAAATCTTATAAAAATTTTATTTAAAGGAAAAGGTTGCTAAAGTTTAGCGAATTATATTGTATTCTGCTTTTTTTGTTTAAAAATTAATAAAAGAGCATTAGAATATTTTTTATATATGCAGTCATTTAAGTGCTAAATTTATGCAACAAATTTCTCGTATTACTTATAAAAAATATTTTAATATATATATCTTTTGAAAATATCTGGTTAAAAATAAACTTACAGAAAATTCCTAAATTCGTAGGAAAAATAAATAAATTAATAAATTAAAAGTTACAATTATCTGGTGAAATTTTTAGAAAAATTTTAAAATCCCATATTTTTATTAAAATTTTCAATAAATTTCCTCTTCGTTAATCGATTTATATTTTTATTGAAAAATATTTGTTTTAATTATAATATAGGAGGTGATCCTATTAGGTTCTAAAATCTTTTATCGGATAAAATAATCGAACTTCCAAAAGACAATTAAAAATCTAATTCGCGAATAAAATATCATTGAAAATTTTATAGCGTTAAACTTAAAGTACAGTTATATGATATCCTTATGATCTTTTTTTTGAAAAAGTACTTGCTAGCTTAAAAAACATTTTATTTATAAAATTCAAAAAATTTTAAGTAAAAAGGATGACCGAAAATACAGAAACAAAGCTTAATGAACTTACCGCATTGGAAATGCAGTTTTTGAGTGAAGGGGACCCAAAAAAAAAAGGTCCAATTTGTGATCATAAGGGATCAGTTACAGATTTTAATATATACACGGAGCTCATCTAAACTCACCTTCAAATTGAGGGTATTTGTTCCGCATCCATACGATGGAAGAAAAGCGAAAGAACCCAATATAATTGTGCCCAAGAAATAGTTTTGTGAATTATCAGCCACCACAACTGAACTATTCTGGTTCAGTGCTAGTAAAGAAGACCAATTCCGCCATGTATGGAAAAAAATATTCTTCTCAGTACAGGCCGTTAGCTCGATCGATTTTTACATGAGCCCGATAATCTAAGAAACTCAGGGAATATCGGTCAACGTACCGCATATTCTATTTGCTTATAAGATAATGACCCTTTTATCAGACATCGTAGCTCCCAATACTAAATGTGGATTAGAAAACCTGTGTTATATTTGACTTTTACTTATTTTATTTAAAATGAGAACTTTGGAAGTTTCCAAAATTGAGTAATTGTAAAAAATGTATTCGTTTATTAGAGACTTAAAAATAAGCAATAAAAGATGTATAAACCAAAAAGATGAAAAAACCTTCAGCGTGGGAAAATACTTTAGTTTAAATACGTAAAAGCTATGTAATATACAGATTGTAAATTATGTTTAGTAATAAAAATAAAATAATGTGGTTAATAAAAGTTTTTATCTTATAATAAATTATATAACTATTTTCCGTTATATAATTTGTTACTAAGTTAGATTTTTTTATCACAATTGGATCATTTCAGAGTGTTTCTATCAATTATGGCATCCGCACAAGGGGCTGGAACTGCTAGTAAAACAATTTAAGATGGTATATTATGATATAGGACCTCTAATTCATCGAGAAAAGCTTGATGTACTATTTTTCAGCAAGAATTCAGAAAAACGACCCAGAATCAGAAAGCCATTTTGCGGGCTCCAGCAGACTGGTTAACAAGGCAATGACAAGAGAAACTCTGCTCCAGTGAAAACTATTGAAGTTAAATTCCCGGCTACCACATCTAAAAGCCACATGCAACAAGGAAATTTACCAGTGAGGTTTAAAGGTCGTCAAAGGGGGTCTCAATAGAGACCACTCAAGACCCCCCTGTAGGTGAATACTTCGCGATGTTCAGGCAAGCTTAGAAGAATCTGATGGACAGCCAATGGATCTGGACATCGTCAATGAGAATTTCAAGATCTCATTCAGGGATCCGAAACCAGAAACTGCTGATTTGGAGGAGAAATTTTGGATTACTTTTGTGTTAAAGGGCATCTTGGAAGGTTGAAGGCTGATAAAGATGTCCCACCACCAAAAAAAAACTCTTTGGATTGGACTACGAAGACAGAGATGTCTTTTAGCGTGATTCAACACCCCGAAAAAACCTGGGTTAACCATGCATCCACGCGGAAATCTAATGGAAGTGTGCATAGGGATGGCATCAAAACTACCAAAGGAAGTAAAATATTTGATAAAAAAAGTATACAAGCGAGTAGGTCAAGACCAAGGACCCCAGATTTTACAGAAAATTTTTTGTTGCTCTAAATAAAATTGGGCGGAGCAGAGATGTCCTGGGCCCGAGAAGTCTAAAAAAAATGAGGAACATAATTAATTATAATATAACTCCTGATCCCGATACGACACATAAGAAGAAAAAGACAATAAAGTCTTTAATTCCCGAAGAAGCATTTATATGCATACTGATCCACTTGTGACCTAAGACTTTTTTGCGATTCTACTGGAAGGGAAGGTCATAACAGTTGAGAACCCTCTATTTTGGCCTTTCCCTAAGCATACATACGTTTTCAGGGTCTTGTGCCTAATATTAACACGTACAAGGTTGAATAGTATAATTATCTTTAACTAATTGGACCACCTTCTAACAATAAAGGAATCTAAGGAGAAGTTTCTATAGGATAACAATCAAATTCATTGCAAAATAGTAGAATTTGGATACAAGATAAAGACGGATGAAAATAGAACTACTAAATCGATGATAAAAAATCCAATTTGGTATGGTTATAAACTCAAGGGATATGTCGCTCAAGGTTCCCCCATCAAAAATCCGAGAGCTCAGAAGTGAGACTTAGGTAGTTCTTGAGCTGGTCAGAAGACATTGAGATGTCTGGCGAAATTAATAGTCAAAGGAAAAGCTATTTATGCGACACTTCTATTGTTAATTCTAATTCTAAAGATAATAATAGAGATGATGAATCAACATCTATCGAAGGTGAAGTTTCAAAGTTCAGTAGTGGTACTTGTCGAAACTGCGATCAAAAACATAAAATTTTGGAAGAATCAGCCAAAAAATGAATTTTCAATCGTATCTACACGAGATAAATGATTTTGATATCTTTACAGATAGAAAAGAAACGGAATGGGGGATAATTTTTGGGTCCCTCTTCCATTCAAGCTTGTGTAAACTTGCCTAAACTTCGAGAAAAATCACAAAAAAGAGCTATTGGTAGTATTGTATGCACTATAACTCTGGTGTGTTTTTTTTCTCTTGGTGCTAGTATATTCGGAAAATAATACCATATTGGCGTAAGTTAGAAATTTTGGAGACACTACCTCATCCAAACTACTTTGAACTTCAGAAAGAATTTAAGAGCACTTCCTCATAACGAAAAACGTCCCTATCTGACTTATGCTCCGTCATTGACGAGCTTTGCAAACGAAAAAGGTCGGCTAACAACACAGATCGAATTTTACCCACCCATCAGCGCGTGCAAAATGACAGGATTTCTTTATTTTCCAAAATATATGTACTTATTTGCAAAAAGATCGACCAAGAAGGAGGATTTGTATTAAAAATAGTATACTAGCCCTCTAGCAGTGGTGTAGAATTTCCTGCTGTACAATTGATCAAGATGGAAGACCACATACTATTGCCCCCCATGGAATTCAATACTACAGATCATCCAGACCCCTAAGAGTGAAATACTTTGTCGTGGTTTTGGGGCTTAATAGTGTACTTTTGGAAGTACACTAAACTAAAATTCCGCACAGCCTTGCACTATTCTTGGTTGGGAGTAGTGGAGACAGCGTACAGCGATAAGGAGGACAGCAATTCCAGAGGAGGGCCATCTAGAAACAGGAGGAACCGATCGTTTAGCACAGCTGAGACATAGTCTAGTGCACAAGTCCAGCGTTCGACAGTCAGACAGATCTCAGCTTCGAACAACTATTTGTAGAAAAGCCATTTCGATCTATCCTACGTTTGGGTAGGAGCCTAATTTCATTAATTCTGTTAGAAGTGGGCTCTGACTAGAAGCTCAATAGCTTCAATGAACTATTGTTCGTTGACAAAGAGCTTAATTCTTGACTACATGTAACCTCAGTCATACACCTACTTGAAGCAATGCCAGGGGGGGTCTTTCGTTAGGTATACTGCATCCTTTATCCATAGGTACTCAACAGGCAGACCGGCAGAGGAGCTTATTTATTTTGTGATAATAGTCTTTTCTATACTTCTTTTTCTTTTTTTCATATTTTTTTAGTATAGTTTTTAATGAAGTTATCTTACAATAAAATTCCGTGATACAAAA
>LSSL01000036.1:0-19514 GCA_001953115.1 Smittium mucronatum | reverse complement strand
TATTGTAAGATAACGTCATTAAAAACTATACTAAAAAAAATTGAAAAAAAGAAAAAGACGGATAGAAAAGACTATTATCCTAACTAAAATAATCTCCTAAGTCGGACTACCGGCTGCGTACCTACGGGAAAAGGGTTCAATCTACCAACCGAAAGACCCCCATTGGCATTGCTTCAAGTAGGCTGTATGACTGAGGTTACGTGTATCAAGAATTAAGCTCTTTGTCAACGAACAATAGCTCATTGAATCTACTGAACTCCTATTCAGAGCATACTTCTAACAGGATTAATAAAATTAGGCTCCTACCCAAACGTGAGTTTGATCGACATGGCTTTCATACAAATAGCTGTTAGACTCTGAGATCTGGCTGACTGTCGAGCGCTGGACTTGCGCACTAGACTATATCTCAGCTGTGCTAAATGATAGGTTCATCCTGTTTCTAGATGGTCCTCATCTGGAATCGCTGTCCTCCGAATCGCTGTGCGCTGTCTCCACCATTCCCAACCAAGAATAGATCAACGCTGTGTGAAATTTTGGTCTAGTGTACTTCGAAAAGTACACTATTAAGCCCCTAAACCACGGCAAGGTATTTCACTCTTAGGGGATCAGATTAATGTTAAGCTAATAAATATGTTGAAAAAAAGTTTTTTTTTGAACATAACGCGTAATTTTGATAAATTCGCCCGTATTTTTAAATAGAAATGTATCTCAACTAAACGCTTATTTTTCGATATAACGCGTTTTATCCAGAATAAACTTTGTTTAATAATTTAGATAGCCTTTTTAAGGATTAGCCAATTGTTTTTAATTTTTCAAAAATATTTGATAAAGCCGCATTTTTATTGATTGATTTGGATTATATGCCAATGGCATGTGCTTATCATATTCAAAGACCTCTATTGCGTTGGTAGCCTATTTAAAAATAAAATTATATTAAAATTTAAAAAGAATATACACCCCAAGTTGGAATGGTATTTTTTAAATGAATTTTTTTAATAGTTAATCAAAATTAGGCCTATATATTTCAGCTAGCACAATATCTATTCTAATACCTTCTTTTCGTAAAATTTTTCCGTTTATTACAATCCAAAATTAAGATTATTCTGAAACATAATAACTCATTTTTTTACAAATTTTAATTTCTAATAGCAACTTTAGATTTTCTTTATTTTTAAGCGGTTAGGAGTATAAAAAATACCAGTATTACGATCAGCCGAATAAAAATATTCCAGAAACCGCTGAACCCACAAGTATATGGTAATTTAACAAATTTGTAAACAGAGACCTAAATAATAACATCGTTTAAAGTATTTGAAGTTCAATTACCAATTTAATTAATGTTTCGTCCAGTTTCATTTTTAAAATTCTACAAAATGGCTCCGAATAAGCTAATTACCCTATTCTATGAAGATAATTTTCTGTTTTTTTTTATAGTAAAGTCTATATATTTTACAAAAAAATAGGATAGAAAACGTTGGATCAAATCAGGACTTTTTTATGTCCATATTTTAACTCGTGAATCTAATATTTTAATCGATATAAAGAATAAAATGGGTTGAGAATTAATATTCGGGGGGTTTTTTTACGTTAATCGTTAATCGATTATCATTTTATTTTGTATTTTTTTTTAGGATTATTTACTTTTCCAGCAAAGAAACAAATGCTTTCTGATTTTGAAATAATATGACACCATAATAGATAATTTTATTAGGTTTTTATAAATCGAGCTTCTAAAAAACAGACCCAGATGAAATTTTCTATATAGTAACTTATATAAAGAGGATATGAGTAAATAATCTATAGTTTATGTTTACTTTTTTTTCATTTGGAATTCCAGAGTATATTTTTCAACCATTTAATATTAATTTAAGAATGAATAAAAAGATTTTTATCATTTGGAAAAACTCGATGTTAAACTGATTGATATATTTACTAATAAGGTTGTATAACACCAAAATTTAATCAGCCACTATATTTTTCAATTTAGGCAATTAATCGATCAATGCTTTAATCTGAATAATCTCTAAGCCCCAGCCTGAAAAAAATCTTGAGTCTAAAAATTCAATTTTTTAAAAAATAAACAAGTATTGGAAAAAATGTAAAGTTGGGATTATTTCTATATCGATATTTGGAATTATATCAATAGAAAATGAAAAAATTTCTAATATCTTCTTTTTATAAATACCTTCATATAGTTATATTTCAATTAATGGTATTTTAATTTAATTACATCGCATGATATATTTGCAAATTTAAACCAAATTCAGTCAATAAAAGCAAAAATATTTCAGCCTAAGAAAATTCAACATTTGAATTTAAACTCTATTGATTGGAATCCTTATATATTTAATTAAAGATGAGCAATATTAAATTTGAATATTAAGGACTACTACGTTTAGTTAATCAGCAATTTTTTTTATTAAGAATTTAGTTACTTAGAAAGGTTTGTTTTTTATATTGCTCTACAAGAAATAACTTAATAATAAACATCAATACTGAAATCAAAACAATATGGTCAATTGTTTTTCTAATTATTGGAATTAAAAAAATACTACTAACATAATTGATTTTCGAGATTGTTCGCGAATGTTGATACTTCAACCAGAGGGGATAGGTCTTCATCCGTACTTACAGAAATTAAGTCTGCTTGTAGAATATGGATTATTATCTGGTAAACAAAATGCTTTTTTTAACGCTTTCATTATCGTTTTTCCATGTATATTTTATTGGCTCAACATGAATAATTGCCCAAAATTAGAATCAAAATTTTCATAACATGTTAATCATTGGATAAAATATAATTCAATTCTAACCAGGCCAATTAAATTAAAAATATACTAGCTCTAATAAAACTTCAATACTTTTTCAATAGAGATTTCCTTTTTGGTTTAGAATTTATTCGCCAATAAAATTAATTGTTAAATATTACCTTAACAATTTAGTGATCAGTATAGCCTTTTTATTTTACGCACTAGTAAACCCTAGACCTTCGATAAACTAAGTTAATACTTTTTGAAAATTTAATCTATTCAAAAAAAAATTCAGATTAAAAAATAATTAAAATAATTGAAATTTTGGAATTTTGGAATTTTTATGGCTAAAATATGATTTTTTTAAATACAAAATTGAGTGACCTAATACAAAAATATAATTCGACTTGAAAATATTTGCCTATACTCTGGATCATTATTTATTATTTAGTAAAAAAATACTCAAAAATTTCTAAATTTTATCTAGTTGATAAACCGAATTATGGTAGTTAACAGGAAAGTATTTTTGGAAAAAAATTTTGTCAATTTTTTTTTTTACATTTTTGATAAATATGATAGCAATCCTCCGATATTTATCACTCGTATTATTTAAAATATGTAAAAAAGGAGGCTGAAACTTTTTCCACTAAAAAAATTGGCAATTTCCAAAAAAAAAAATTTTAAATTTAGCTTAAAAAAACTTTTATACTTTTGAAAAATAAATTTTGGATTGAAATATACAGGTGAAACCCTATCAATAGTGAATGGTACTCTAGTAGGGAAAATGAAGATTTTAATCAAATAGATTTAAAAAAATTATCCATGTGCATTATTAATTCACAAAAATAATAAATATACAGCTTTCCCTTTCGTATTTAAAATACATAACATATAAAGCTTCTTATTTAAAATAAATAAACATGGAATCAAAAAATATATTCTTCATTATTTACAGCCCAAGATAAACTACAAATGCAAAGCATTAGAAAAATTCTCTAGGTGTGATGCAATGTATATGGCAAATAAAAGAAAGGCTATTAAACTGCGATTTATTTATAACTATCAAGATGATTACTCAACATAGAGTAATTTTAGAAGATAAATTGCCGATACATCTAATAATAAAAATTTTGCAGGAAAATATTCTGATTATCCCAATCACTGATTATATAATAAGACGAGGTACATATTTGTTGTTTTCCTATTATTCCTAGTATTTGATTATTTTAATTCGTAAATTTATAAATATTTTTGTTTCTATTTTTCAAATTTTATTTTTTAAATGTTATTTGATAGCATCTGGACTTTGATATCTTCAAAGAAAATTTGCAAAATTTTTCGAATCAAAAATTATTTATATCTATATCACTGATATACTTCTAAATTTATATTGTACATTAATATTAATTGGAAATTAAGGAACATTAATAGTGTTTTTTTTTCATAATTCCATAGACTCAAAATAGTCATGGATTGAGTATTATTTTTATAGCCAGAATTTCGTAATTATGTTTAAAAAAATATTTTTCTGCTCAAATGATCAAAATAATCGTAAAAAATTCGATTTCCATAATAAGTGGAGTGTAGGCTTTTTTTTTAAAACTTCCAGAGTTTATAGCCCGCCTAAAGTTAGTATAAATATTGTTAAGAACTTAAAAAAATTCCCGCTATTTAGAGAAGATTATATGTGTCATATTTTATTTATAGCTATCCAATTCCGAGAAACATTCGTTAAAAAATCCAAAAAAAAATTGGAAAAAAAATTGACTTTCAAGGAGTTTGATTTTTTCATTACATCTTTTGTCAAAAAATTACATTGAAAATAACTTTTCAGGGTGTGGAGATTCAAATTATTCGGTAATAGTACAATAACCACCCTTGAATATTAAAATTTACCCTGAAAAATAAATATATGAATTGCAGTAAGTTAGCTATATCGCGGTTTATTGATATTAGAGAATCCGTTATTTTAGATATTTCTAAAGAAAAGGAACCAATTGTTAAAATAAAAAAATTCTAAAAAAGAGAATTTGAATTCCCAAAATATGAAATAAAATGTTTTTTGATATAAAATAAAAATTCATTTTCGAGTATAATTTTTTATTAATAGTAAATGAGCCAAATTGATCTTTTGTATCGAAAAGATGAAATTAGTTCAATTGACCGCCTCAATAACCAATAATGTGAAAAAAAGAACATTTATATTCCAATAATGATGGTTTCAAACATATTTATTATTGGAATTGGGGGTTTTTTGTGTTTTTTTTTGAATTTGTGATCATAAAAAATTTAACTAAAAATGCCAATAATTATAGGGAAAATTATCTTTAAACCCGATTAAATTAAATTTTCTGTCATCTAAAAAAATGATTGGAAGACCAAAAAATATATAGAAAACGGTTACTAGATAATCGGAAATTACTATTTCTCTTTAATTTATCGATGAAATTAGTAAAAATTAAACCCAAGTTCTAAATGCAATATTCCGAAAAACTTTGTGTCTGATGTTAAAAAAATAATTACTCTATTTTATGATATTGAAAAAATGTATTAATTTTCAAATCTTTAATATTTTTTATAACTATTGAGTCTAGAATTAATCTGAAAATGTGTTAATTTAAGCTATTATTTCAAAATTTCAAAATAAATTTCATTAAATATAGATTTTTTATTTTATAAATGATATTTGTGGGCGAGGTTGCTATCCTAGCACTATGGTTTTTCATATGGACTTCAGTATCACATAGAGCCCAATCCTTAAGCTGAAGGTATTAATTTTTATTATTTTATGAAAACAGTAGCGTAAAACTCAAGTTTTTTATATTAGGATATTTACATTTTTAACAATTGAAATTGCATAATTATTTAAAAAATGTGAAGATAAATTTGACTCATATTTCTAATCTCTGTAAACGGAATTAAAATCCATTACTGGATTATTTTCTCTGTAAATGACAATTATAATTTTTATTGCTAGTGTTTTTTGGTAAATCATATTTAGCCTCCTTTGTGTTAATACTTTGTATAAAAAAAATCTTTTTCATCAGCAAATCGTTCAATTTTTTGACACTGAGGAAAATCTAAAAATCCAAAAAATAATGAGGGAATTTTAAATAAATTCTAATTGATTTAGAAAGATAACTACGCCATATTGAATCGTGCATAGATTTTCAATAATTAAAATAAAACTAAAATTTTTTCATAAATATAATAAATTAATATCCTATTTAGTTGTCGAAAAAAAAACTTTATTCACGAAAAAATAACTCAAGTATCTTTTTTTGTAATATTTTGGTCGACATATTCTACAACATTCATTTTTAGAGATAAAAAATCTAAACATGAGTTATTTTTAACATTTTATAAATTATACTCGCATAATGGAGCCACGTTCTTATAAATCACTTATTAAGTGGATTTTATAAGTAAAATATTCTTTTTTCTTAGACTTTTTTTTTAAATTTTTTTAGAGCTTCATTAGTAAAACTTATGTAAAAATAAACATAAATGAAAATTTTATTCAGCGATTATAAATTAATAAAGATAAAGAGGATACGGAATTATTAAAATAATTTTGTAAGTCAGTTATGATAAATTTAGTGCCAAATATGAATTATCAATTTATTATAGTTCTAATAAAGAATTTATATCACTAGTGAGATATTCTCATCCACTAATATAATAAATCAGTCGAGATTATTTAAGACTTTTTAAATGGTTAGATAATAATTTACGGATAAAAATTGAAGATCAGAGAGAGGTGAATAAGCCTTATAGGGCTAAATTTTTAAAGTGATTTTCTTTCATAAAAGAAATTAATGTATTAAATTTGAAGTGAAAAATATATAATCATTTTCTTTGTTAATTCCGCAAAATTCACGGATAATTATCTTTTCAATTTACTGTTGATTTTACCTGTGAAAATATAAAAATTTATTATAAAATTTCTTTTAATATCATTAGATTTGGTTCAGGCTATATTTTAATTACTTTTACCTTAGATAAATATTCCTTAAGAAGGAGAATTTTTATTAGGGTGAAGGATTATACAGCATTAAAATCCGTTATCTAAAGATCTTAACACCTAGAAAAAAATTTTCAGGGAATATTAATTTTTATTAAATATTTTTGAATTCATTTTATAAGATATTGTTGTTAAATTTAGTGTAAATTAATAAAAGAGGATATTTAATAAAAAGATAATTTCTTTTGAAAATGCTAGGAATTTTTAAATATTCGTGATAAAATCGGAATATGCTTTCCTTTTTATTTGTTTTAATTATATAAAATCATCTCTTCTTACTGTTTGTTCCTAGAAAAATCATAAAAACAATTATTAATTAATTGATATCCAGTAATATAATTAAAAAAATCATTGAGTTTTTTTTTTAAAACTAACTGATCTGAATTTTCAAAAGTATTTATACACAAAAATACGTGTTTTGACACAAAATTAGGTAATTATACACTAAATTTCTTTTTCATTCAATAAAACCCCTTAAATATTCCGTATTCATACAAAAAATATAAGCTCTCTTTTTATTTAACCCTTATATTTAACCTAATAATTTATATAGTTATAAATTATTTCAAAGTTAATAAATTGGAGTTCAATTCAATTCAGAAAAATTGCTATAAAATTTCGCCATTTTCCTAATTAATTAACTTAAAGGGTTAATTGAACCACATGTAGCTATAATAAAATCATATAAACATCTAAAGTGGTTATAATTAATAATTTGGGTGCAGTTTTTTTTTTGGCTCGTAAAAATTATGGAGTCATTTGACTAAAACTTTAAATCACTAGAAAAAGTATTGAATTTCGAGTTGGCCTATTAATATTTTAGATAAATTAATCTAAAATCAAAAATAATCAACCATATTACTAAATTAAAAAAACTGTCAAATAAATAGATTTATTATTTTTTGTGTATAAATACTGAGTATTAAAGGGGCTCTATTGGCCAAAAAGTAAAATTTGTGTATAACAGCATATTTTTTGTATAATTGCCTAATTTTGTGTAAAAACACTTAATTTTGTGTATAAATACTTTTAACTGATCTGAATTATTAGATTTTTGTTTCTATACATAAAATTATCTCATTTGAAAAACTTGCTCTAAAAAAATAAAATGATTAAATATCCAATAATCTTTAAAAAATATTTATGTGAAAACCCTTATAGATTCAAAGCCAAATTATTTTAAAATTTAAATTTTTTATAATTCAGATGAGAAATTTGTGAGTAGTACTATTTAAAAAATATTTATTTAAATACCATTGAATGGAATTATAAATTCAAAAGATAAATCAATAAAACTTGAAAAAAAATATAATTTGATTTCGTAATCATTAATAGGTAAGAAAAATCCAAAAAGTTTTAATATGAATATTAAGAGTAAATAACAAAATTATATTTAAAAGATATATAAAAAATATACAATTCTCCTGCTGTGATAAAAATTTTTAATCGAATTCAATAATAACCGAAATTGAAGGATATTTTTGGATTTAATTCGCAAAATGTAATTTCTATAAATTTAATAAAAAAGTTTATTTCGCTATTAGATATTAGATATTAATTATTTTAAATAAAAAATTAAGAGCATTTTTATGAAATGAAATATAAAATCTAGAATCTTCATTTTGATTCTTTAAAAAAATTACATAAATTCTTTTTCAAATATATCAAAGCTTATACTGATCACCATTGTTTAAAATGGCTAGTAAAAAGTTATAGAGATTTAAAATTATAAAAATTTGAGTATAATTAATTTTAATTTGATTTTAAATCCCTATTATATTATTAAAATTCCCATAAATCAATTATATATATCCTATTATATCTATACTTAAATATTTAACATTAAAAATTAATAAATAAATAAATAATAATCAAAACAAAAAGTCATTATAGCTAGTACGATCGTATGGTGAAAATTCTTTATTTAAATCGAGTGATAATTTCACTTTTTAGTTAGAAAGATAGAACTAATCACTGCCAAAAAAAAAATTTTACTTGAAATTAATTCGATTCCCACAATCAGTCAAAATTAGATTTCAGTGCAAAAGATATTTATCTGAAATTATGCATATATATTTTAGAATGTTTTATGATTTTATTATTTTTAGAAAAAACGATTAAATACACAATAATAATTAAAATTCATTTGATATTTTCAATTATAAATTTATTAAAATTTTAAATTTTTCAGTTAAAAAGATATATGGTAGCTCTAGCTAGTAAGCTGTGATTTATAATAATAATAATAACTTCTAAAAATTAATTTTATTTGGAAAATTTAAATTTAAATTAATTAATTTATTAATAAGATTAAATCAACTTCATTAACCGACTATTCAATAAAGTGATTAATAATGACAGAATGACTATATAAATGTAGTATATTGTAACAAAACGTGAAAAAAATAAAATAAAATCGAATGATATTTAATTAATATACAAAATAAAGTAATTTATAATTTTTTTTAATCAATCTTAAAAAATAATTTCTGAAATAAATCAAGTAAAAAAAAAATGAATTTAGGTAAGTTTTGAAAAATTTTAAATGAAAAAAAGTATATTAAAAGTAAAAAAAATTCTTATTTTCGATGAAAAAATTAATGTTTCGACGAATGAATTTTTTTTGAAATTCAAAAAATTCCAATATCATGATAGATTAATCCCTAATTATTTAGCTAAAATTTTGATAAAAAGATAATTTTGGAGAAAAATAAAAATTTAAGAGATGCGAATTACAAATACTTCAAATTATAGTTTTTTTTGATTTTTTTAAAATTCAAAAAAATTAATACTCTTTTAATTTTTATAAGATATCATTAATTAATTCTGATATATAATT
This sequence comes from Smittium mucronatum, assembly GCA_001953115.1. Lineage (NCBI taxonomy): Eukaryota > Fungi > Kickxellomycota > Harpellomycetes > Harpellales > Legeriomycetaceae > Smittium > Smittium mucronatum. The sequence continues at coordinate 9,901 of LSSL01000036.1, read as the reverse complement.
GGTATCAGAACCATTCGAGGGATCTTTTAACTATCTTATATTTTGAAATAAAAATCCTTCTAATCAATTAAAAATATACAACCAATACCTTACTATTTATCTAACTTTGAAAATTCCGATTTTTTATCACCGATAAATTTTTTTCTATTGTTTAATTTTAGTTTTGAGAAAATCAAAAATATCTTTTAATAAAAATTTAACAGAAATAAAAATCTATTTAAAAATAGTTTTATTGTTATATAAATCTGGAAATAAATCGATCTTAATAAGTAAAAATTTAAAAAGTAAAGGCGGTAAAATTTTTATTTTGAAAGTAAACCACAAAATTGAAAATAAAGACATATTATTTATATTAAATAAATTTGTAGATAAATATTATTTGATATACTATTGAATTTTTTTTTTTTTTTTTTGGAAATTAGAAAACTTATAAGCAAAGTTATTCATTGATATAATAATATAATAATTGAATTTTGATTACTACCAAAATGATCTTAAATATTTTATCTATGTTGAAACTTAAACATTTATATTTTAAGTTAATTTAAAAGAAAGTTGTTAACCTGCATAATATCTGATATATTTGACAAAAAATCAGAATTTTATCATGAATTACTATCGAAATAAAGCTAAGATAATCCCAAATCATACTAATGAGTATTAAAATAGAAAAATTAGTTATATAAATTTAAAAGTAAAATTATAATAAAATTCGATATATCTTATTTAACTCAAAAAATACCTAATTCGATTAAAAATTATTCCTGTGGGTACAAAATAATACGCCCATGGTTTCATAAGTCAAATTAAATCAAAAAATTAATTAAAAAAGCATAATTTTTGTTTTGAAATATATTTTTTAATGAAATATCTATAATTATAGTTATTCTTATTTGAGAGATTTTTGAGATTATGTTTTATTTTTTCGAGTTGTAGAGTGATTGAAAAAAATCCCAAAATAAAACTACTTCATGAATTAAAACTGGTTAGAAGGATAGTATATGTTTTCTCAAATATAAACAGTTTCTATGAGTGATCTGACAGAAATATAAAAGTTATATTACCAAATGAAAAAATATAGAATAATAAAATTTATTAATTAATTAATTTAAATAGTATATGGATATGAATAAATAAAATACCCCAAAAATTTTGTAATGAACTTTAACGTGATTTAATTATATAATATCAAAAAAAAATTGCTTACTATCATAACTAAATAAGTAGATTTAAAATATATCTTGTAAATTTTAGAAAAGACAGTCATGTAAATAGATTAATATATCCTTTTAAATAAAGGAATCTTAACGGAAGATATTCGAAGATATTGTTAAGTATAAAAATAAAACAGAGTTTTATATTTATAGCTAGAAACAAAAAGATCCGATGACTTATATTCTTCTTGGGATATTTTTTTGAAATATAAACATGGTACCAAGTTTATTCTCTAAAAATAAATATAATCAAACTTAGTTAATCTCAGCCGCAACCACAACTTATAAAAAATCCAAAATCGCAGTTAAACCCCGAAGAGTAGAAAAAATAATTGCTCACAGAATAATAACTAAATTTAGTAATATTAGTTATGATAAATATATAATAGAATATTTAATATTTTTCAAAAATTGTTTACAAAAAAATTAGAATTCATTTTTATATAAATTATTTTGAAATCTTTTATTAGCGATAAAAAATATATAAAAATAATTTTGGATAACGGATAAGGAATATGAATTTTTTTATTTTTTGTTAAGTCTTGTAAATTAATAAAATAAAATTCAATTAAATTAGTTCACACTCTTGAGAAAATATCAAATTTCATACGTTTAAATAGTAAATGATTTTAAAAGAATAACTAAAAAAAATCAAATGAGTGGTTACAGGAATATACAAAAAACGATACAATGTATTGTATAAGATGCAAAAAAAACCAAATGAATTTTTTTCAGGGATTAATTGAAATATGAGCATTTTATTTCGCATCTGAATTATAGTAGTGGTAGTAGTAGTAGTATGTTAAATATTTTATATTATAGTATTAATGGATTTTTTTTATGATTTAATTTTACTGATTAAATGTGATATATTTTTTGTTGCATATATTTTGTGATTTTAAACCAAAACCAAAATAAAAATCTTTTATAAATTTCCAAAAATAAAAAATAAATATTTCCTTCATGTTTAGGTTGATTTAAACAATGATGGATTTTATTAGAATTCATTTCTTTCACGATTTTCTTTTTTATAAAAATATCATTTTATTTTTTGAGTCTTTATCCCAAGTCAGTATTTTTTTATAAGTATTTTTTACATCACTTTAAAAATTATTAATCATAATTTTTTGAAAAAAAAATAATCATGCATTGGATATCCTTCCGTAATATTGCATATTGAAAAATTCATGATTAATAATAAGAAATTATTTAATTAATATATTTATATTAATCACAACTAAATTCCTTTTGAAATTGATTATAAAATCAATCAATAAAATAAAGTGATGTTATTTAATCTTTTTAATAGATTTACATCGATTTAATTTTATTAGATACCAAATTTAAACCCTGATTGAACTTCGAAAATTTATTCTTATACAAAATAGTATTTTTTAACATATGGTCGAAAATATACCACAAAATCTAGATTATTCCTAGATATTTTTCAATTAAAATTTTTTCCACCAATATATACTAAAATTAAAACACATTTTCTTATGAATCTATTATTTTGAAGCATATAATATCATAACAATAAAAAATCTATGCTTTAAATATAATGGAAATCTGTTGATTTTTTTTTTTTTTTATAGGGAATTTTTATCTATAATTTGTTGCTTTTTATTGGAAATTTATGATTAGCAAAGTTTCAGCAAAATAAATAGTAATTTTATTTTTTTATCAAGTTAGATTTAAAATTTCTCAATAATTGCGAAAATTGTTTTTTTTCTTAATTTTAAACCTGAATGTTTTTTTGATATTTATTAGCATGGTTTTATAAATATCAATAAAATTTAATCCCAATCTAAAGTTTAACCTATAAAAAGAATTTTTAATTTTAGTTTAATTTTATAAATTAAAATAAAATAAAACCCCATTATTATTATAAATCTTTTGATTTTTATAATTATATGCAAGAAAAAATATAAAAATCGATAAATTTATATTAGAATAAAGAATTTTTTTTTTTGCAATGTGCCTAATAATCTGATAATTAGATATTTAAAACTTTAGATTTTGGACGAAGAGACTTGCATTGATAAAATTTCAAAGTTTATGTGAAAAAAATAACTAACTATCTGAGAAAATCATTTGGTTTGGATATTTTAAAGATTTTTTTTCAATTTAAATCTACAAATTTAATTTTAATCATATTAGTGAAGCCCATTCAAAAATGTTATAGTAAAAATACTACATCAATAAATACTTAAAACTAAATATTCTTAAAACTCCTCTAATAATAAAATTATAGAAAGTAACCATCTTAATTGGTTTAAAAATATTTAAATAATTTTTTTAAAATTAATATTAGTTTATCATTATAAATTGTTAATAATATTAATAATAATACAGAGCTAAATTTATAAAAAATTGCTTCAAGAATGATGGGTTTAAGTGATAATTTTTTTATATTATAAAGTTATGAATAAATAATAATAATAATTATGGAAAAAATGAGATAATAAATAACAAAATTGATTTTTTTAAGAATAAAAAAAATATAAGTTATGTTTTTTTAAAAAAAATTATCAGATAATTCTTTATTTACCAAGAAAAATAAAATAACAATAATAACAATAAAAAACATAATAGTAAGCTAATTCTAAAGATTTATATTTTATTTATTTTTTGAGTTGTTTTTAAATTTTGAATAAGTGTCTCAGAGATCTACTATAGAGAGATAATTAATTAAATAAGCCCTTATCATCGGAAAAAGTCTTATTTAAAAGCTTTATAAGAATTTTTCCAAGTCGAACAGGAATTGTCTTATATTTAATAAATTAGATGGTTCAAAAGCATAGTAAATATTTTAATGTGTAATTTTTATTGGACATTTTATCTGTGAATATATATGTTTAACTTTAGTATCCACTTTGTTCAAAAAATTCAATTGGATAGCTTAGTGACACATAGCGTAACATAAAATAGAATTTTGAAAATTTTAACTATACAATATTATGAATATTTAAAAAACAATGAGCTAAAAATTGAATAAATATTTAAACAGATTATTTTAGATTAAATATAGAATGTACGCCAATCTATTTAATTAAAATATATTAAATGTTATTGATAAAAATAGGTTATTTCGCACAATTGGCTGATAATTTGATTGCTTGTAAAATACAACTTGAAAAAAAACCATTTTCAAAATTATGGTCTAATATTTGGTGATTTTTAAACTATCTTTTTGTTAATATTAAAACATAAAAAATTATATTATTTTAGCAAATTTTTTTAATTTTAATTCGCGATATTGTAATAATTAGACAAATTTCAATAATTTTAAAAATATTTTATATATTCTAGCTTTTAGTATAAGGTAGGGATATAGATAAGGAAAATGATTGAGTAAATTTTTTTATTAAAGAGCTAGATATTGCAAAATATTTTTTCATAAAAATATATTAATGATATTTTCAATATATATATGTAATTTCAGTTTCAGTAAACAAAAATAAAGTCAAATAAGACGTTTTTTTTTCATTAAAAAAAAATTTAATCAATATATACCTTTTCGTGAGATATCAATCAAATTAAATTTAAATTTTTTTAATCTTTTCCAAAAAAAATGTTAGTACAAATAAAATTAAAACAGTATATGCGGGGGGGGGGGGTTATTATAATAAATAAAGTATAAATATTTTTCATATTTAAAATTTAAATTTCCATTTTATTCAATTTTTAAAATTAACTAGGAAATAATTATAGCATATTAATTTTCGTGTATAAAGTGAATTATTTGTATAATTTATTTTTAATAAATTACTACTTGGTTTTATTTATATTGTTTCAATGGTTCCAGGTATATTTATCCCGCAGATTATTTTAGAAATTTGAAACTCAAGATTTTTGCTGAAGTATCCATTAAACATCTTTATTATTGTATAACTTTATGGAAAAATATCAATTTAAACTTTTGACTGCAAAATTAGTTTTTATTGAGATTTATTTTATAATTTTTTTTTTAAGCTTTTAAGCTTTTAATTAATTTTGAAGATATAAGCTATTTTGATTTATTAACATCTTTTTAGATCTAAGAATTTTAAAAAAGAGTGTTAATTAAATAATGATATAATAGTAAAAAAAATTATCAAATCATTAACAGATTTCGGCATTTATATTATTAAATTATGTTTATTTATATATTAAAATTATATTTTGTCAAGTTATAATCAATTTATATGATTTTTTTTAGTATCTGAATTGTTATTTTCAGAAGATTAACAAAGCTACATAACCTTTATTAAATAAATCTTTGAATTTTTAAAGGTAATTATCTGATGTTGGATTTGTTTTTTTTATTTAATATATTAAAATATACCTAGAAAATGTAGTACAAAGTTTTAAATTAATAAATAATTATTATCTATTTATAAATTAATCTTTTTCTTGTATATATATGTTTCATTTTTGATTTATAAAACATATTTTAATATGATATAGCCATTAACTATGAAATTGTATATAATTTTTTTAGCGATTTCTAGTATTAAAATCCCAATATATAAAATTTTCATATTTATAAAATATTTCTTATATTTTATTTTTTAAATTGAAATCGTAACTTAAATCATTTATTAAAATGCTTCATCATCTTATCTAGTAAATTAATAAGTAATTTGTGTTAAATATTAATTTTTCTTTAGCATTTTTTACAAAAAGAATATATTCATAATTAATTTTTCATGATTATCCTTTTTCTAAATATCTTTTATAACAACATTAATTCAAAAAAATTTATATTTTTTATTTGATAAATTATGTATAATCGGATTTTATTAGTTCTTAATTTTAAATTGTTAAGAACATATATTTATTTCAATCGATTTTTGTTATAAAGTATTTTTTTTTTGCATTTTTTAATATTTTTAATAGGATGACTGTTTATCTAAGATGAAATATATTATATATATATTATCGACTTTTTATTATTAATATAATCAATTTTATGGAATCAAACTTTTTCATTAAAATAGCTAATCTAAAATTTTTATTTATAAAATTTAATCATTAGAATAGCTAATCAAAGATTTATATTTATCAAATTTAATAATTACAATAGCTATTCTAAATTCTATATATATATCAATTTTTAATAATGAAACGTTTTATATATGATTATATAATATTCAATTTATATATTGTTGATTTTTTCATAAAAACAACCGCTTTTTTCATCTAATGTAATATTTTGAGCTCATTTAGATGTACAATAATTTTAAAATTCGCGTTAAGTGTTTAAAATTAATATATTTTTCTCCAATTTTAATTTTTCACAGTTCTTTTTTAATAAACTCAAGATTTAAATATGTGATAAATTTTAAAAAATCAGGATTTTTATTTTTTAAGAAAATAATTAATTTAATTGTTAAATTATAGGTGTATTCAATAGTTATCCATATTATTAAAATTTATAAGTTATATTAGATTTCAATATAAAATAACACTATAAAAGAAGAGTTAATATTTCAGTTAATGTATAATTCAAAATAATAATAAATAATTTTTTTTTATCGGATTTAGCTAATTAGACAATGAAATAAATACAAATTATCATTTTTCATTTGGGTATATATATCATAATTTAATATATTCAGATTTTAAAAAGTGCTGATATTGAGGTTTCATTTGGTTATGTAAAATTATTATTAAGAAACAACCCAATTCCTTAAAAAAATATAAAAAAAGAATTTTAATATAAACCAACAGATCAAAGAAACTTAGAACTTCAAATTCGGTAAAATCAAAGAATATTTTTTAGATTGTTTTGCTATAGTACTAAAGAATTTCTCCCACAGTTATTCAAAAAAAAAAAAAAATTTAAAAATAAACTTCTATTGATAAAATTCAGTGTATATGATTTTAAGCGGATTTTTCGCAAAAAAAAAACTTATTTTAATATTGATTAATTTGTATTGATTAGTAAATAAATAATTTTTTTAAAATTTAAGTCAAAAAAACAAGGTTTTGAGATTATTTTTCTTCTTATTTATTAAAAATATTATATCCAAGGAGTATTTATATTTTTATGGAATATGTGTTATAGTAAAATGAAGACTTTTTCTCTAAGAAAAAAACAAAAAACAAATTAGTAGCACCTTCACATACGCATTTTCAAAAAAATAAAACAAAAAGTAGAAATTTATGTTAATTCACCGATTAATTATGAAAAAAAACAGAAAAACAGTAAATTTTTATTTAAATCTCGTGTAATATTTGTTAGAGTATAAAAAAATGCCTTGTATATCAATATACAATAGAATTAAAAAACAATAATAATAATGATGATAAGGTTTAGTGAACTCTGAATGATAAATTAAATAAAAAAATAAATCATAAAGTAGCGGAACACTAAAATAAAAGGTTTTTTATTGAACTATTTATAGTGAGAGAAGAAAAAATATCTGACTTTCACGAAGATTATTAGTAATGGAAACAATATATAAACTCTTGATGAAAAAACTCTGGGATTTAAAAATTAACCTATCCACTAAAATTTTAATTATATTATCGCTTTTTTTTATTTCATAAAAAGTTTAAAATTCAAACAAAAAAAATTTTAAATATAAAGACGTATAAAAAATTTAAAAAATTATAATATCAAAATAAAAGAAAAAATATTATATTTTGGTCAAAATCATCAATAATATTAGTAAAATTTTGTCCTCACAATTCAATTTAATTCGGAAAAAAAACAGGAATAAACAGAAATATTGAATAATCATCAAAGACCGTAAAATATTATAGCTATTTAAAACTTAAAACCTATATTCTCGCAGCTGAAAAGCACAAATTCAGCAATGGTACAAGTGAATACGAATTTTACACATATTGGTGCCAACAGATTTTTTTAAGTTTTATGAAAAGAGTTTTTTATCTCTAAATATTTAAGCTACGATTAACTAATTATCATTTTAAACAAATTATAAGAGTCAGTAATAACTACAATTTTATTCCTTATAGAGAATCGATTCTAATAAGTTGCACTGAGACAATATGTCATTATTATATTAAGTAAATAATAATAAAAATTATGTGTTTTATTTAAAAAAGATAAGTCTTGTAATTCATAATTTAAGCTTAAAGAATGCATGTGATTCCTATACTATATTTAGGTATAATTATAATTTATAATTTATGATTTTTTCCTTATCTAAAAATAAAAAAGCAAATAATGGGCTTTATATATAAATTTATTAATATATATAAAAATTAAAAATATTTACTAGTGATACTAATACCTTTTAATTGGTGATAAATGATTTTTCGATCATTTTTATTTGAATTAAAAATTATATAATTTTTTTAAATCTATAAAAAATTTTATAAGTCATATATAGAAAAATGTGTTGTCTTAGCTATTTTAAAAAATTCATACATTTATTAGATTACAAAAAATATAAATAAAATGTTTCACTATTTATATCAATCACTTTTAGTTATAATTTTCTAATTTCGTGTCTAAATTTATCAAAAATTAATTTTCTCAAAAGTGTTTAAAAATGACTATAAAATATTCATAGATAAATTATGCTTATTTCTTTTGAATAATAAATTTAAAGTGGAAAGATGTATTTAAAAATAAAAAAAAGCCAAAAATTATAATGAAATAATTAAATATTTTCATGCTATTTACCAATGCTGTCTCATTAACATTAGAAAGATGGTAGATGGGTATAAAAAAACTTTTAAAATATACAAATAATGTCTAATTATACTATAATGATAGTATTTGCTACAATAAAAATAATTTATGAGGTATTTTTACAACTAGAAAATTTATATTATAATCAAATTTTCAAAAAGAATATTACGTCTATGAGTTTACTTAAAATAGAAATCTATTTTAAAAAAATTAACTACTTGACTTTTGATGCTTAAGTGAATCGGTGCAGGTATGAACTTGCCAATCTTCCCATTTCACTGTTATCCCATATAGAGCAATTAAATAAGATGAAATCGACAATTTCAGGTACATATTTTTTGCAAAAGCGTTAATTTTTTTTAAAAATTTCCCCCAACAATTACATATTAATCATTCACTGGATGTTTCTGAAGGTCCCCATTCGCATTTTCCCAATGTCCTGGAGGCCAAGTTTCAGGTCAGGGTACAGCAGCTGAAGATTCATCCAGTTTCCTTTTCCGCCGATTTTTCGGTCCACCGTCCACTGGTGGATTTTAGACCGGTTATTTTTATTTTTCCTGTCGACTATGGTGATGGTGGTTTCACCTTTTGAATTTTGAAATAAAATTTTTTTATCCATCTTGCACTGCCGGTCACCCAGGTGGCCATTCTGGCCTTGATGGGCGACTTAATGAGATCGGCGATCCAAGTTTTTAGAGTTGGCCATTTGTGATATGCACGCTCTCGAGCAGTGCTGGTTTTTAGGAAGACAGATTTTATCCCCAGCTCGGCTCGGGCCCGTTCCATGGCTGCAGACTTACCAACATTGGCAACTAGTCTGATGACTTTGTCGATTTCGGCCTGAACAGGCTTGACTCTGGCTTCACTCATGTTAAAGGTCTCGCTACAGTAACAGTCTATATGCATCAGAACCGAATTTATGTATTTTATTTTTAGACTAATAGGAAGGTCTGTACGTTTCAAGAAGCTATATACAGCGTAGAATGCCTTTCTGGCCTTTAATTTGTTGTTTTTGATGGTCCCAGACACGTCCCAT
>LSSL01000034.1:0-26535 GCA_001953115.1 Smittium mucronatum | reverse complement strand
TTTTACGGGAAATTTATTTTAAAGTTAATAAAAAGTTATAAAAACACCATTTCTTTAGTCTGAGACTAAATTTTCATTAACTAAATATTATCACAGTACTTTTCTTATTGGGTTTTAATCTTTGATCCAGTATTTAAGAAAGATCAATCTTATTCCTTATGAAAAGCCGATTCAATTGCTATAATATATTATTTATAAATTAGAGGTTATTTTGGGGTAAAAAAAAAGTTCCCAGGGTTAGTTTTTTAAAAAAAGGTAAATAATAAATGTATTTTCAATTTAGAGCATAGTCTCGCTTTTGATCAGAAAAATGTAATAAAATTTTTGGAAAAAATAGGAAAGTTGTCTTTTTTTACGCACTGAAATCAGAATCAAACATCTTAATTGGTTTTTTCTTACTTCCCAAGGATTCGATTTATGATTTGTAAAAAGATATTCAGTATTTAAGAATTAAATATCAAGTGCAGCATCAATATTTTATTCTTAATCATATTATAATTTTGATTTTGATTTCTTTTTACAAATAAGGTCGAGAAAAAAGAAACGCTTTAGTTTTTTTACCATCCAAAGTCCAATTTTCCTGCCTTCACAATGCGGATTTTGTTCATCCTTGATATTCAGTTTTTGCAAAAATAGAAAAGCTATATCCGAAATAGATCCCATACTCTATGTTTCAAAATATTCTTCATTTGCTGGAATTTTAAAACCATAATCAAAACATAAAAATAAAGAGATCATTCATTTCCGCGTGTGTAATTTTTGATTTTTAAAGCATAAACCGAAAGTATTGAGATTTATATACTTACCTCCAAAAAGAATTGCTTGAGGATATCACGGCATAAAAAACTATGAAATTTGATCAAGTTCTTTGTCCAGAAGTTCTCATGATATTATATACTCAAAAGTCATTTTAATAATATTTAAAGTATAAAAAAATTTAAACCTATCTCGTTTAGATGATATCAAAATAAAAGGGAATGGTGGTGTTTTCTCAAAATTTTATCAATGCTTCTTACAAATCATGTATGCTATATTTGTTAAAATATTTCAAAAATAGAAATAGAAATCAACTATCAAGGATTTAAAAATGATTTTATTTTATTTCCCAACATCTTGAAAAAAAAACCCTCGAAAAAGTCCCCACATGTATGAGGCAGTTATAGAAGCAGATAAGGGTTGTCGAAGAAACTTTTTTTTTTTTAAAAAAACGATTTTTATAGCTTTATATTTATTTATTATAAATATTTCGGTAGAAAAAAGGTCCTAAAAAAGGGAAATATTTCTACAGCGAAGCAATTAGATATTGCTATTTAGAGAAATATTTTTTTAACGCTTTAAAAATAATGGTTTTAATTTCAGCAAACCCAAAAAACATGAAATTACCAAATTAAGAGGGATATAGTACATCCAAAAGCTGATCAATATAACAATTTACTCAGAGTGTTTGATTTCAGCTGATGGCAAGATTTTACTATGGATTCTTTTAAACTTAAATTGACTCTAGTCTTTCATTAATCTAATTTATGCCTTAGATTTATCAAAGAGGATTATCTAATATTTATTTGATTATTTGTGATGTTTTTTTTTTCATTTTTTAAATTGATTTCAAAAATATTATAGCTTCTTCAGGCCGCTTTATATAAAGTTTTAAACAATGTAAGTATTAAAAAGGTTATTATCCTAAAAAATAAAAACCACAGATATCTTTTTAATGTAGCTTTTGTTGCCAATTAAAAATTAAATAGTTAAATGTATCAAAGTAATTTATATGACTATGAAATATAGAATTTGTTTTGGCATTTATATTATAAAACAAAACAAAACAAAACAAAACAAAATTTTGTAATACATAGGATAATTTAATCTCTCTTTTTTTTTTTAAAAAAAAAAAAAATCTCTAAAGTAAATGAAACGCTAACATTGAGGTCTAGGAATGAACAGTATCAACAAAAATACTATTTATAAGCTAATAGAAGCACTTTATAACATCTGCAAAATCAAATTTAAATGCGAATTCTATTAACTGCTACAAATATCTTATTTCATTTTGAAAAATTAAATTTTGGGGAATTATTATCTCGAAAATCAACAAAAAATACTTTCTATAGCCATTTTAATAATTTAAGATTATAAATCGTATCAGTTGGTTTAAAAAAAGTGAGATTTTTAATAGTTAGGCTGTAAGTAGATAGACTTTATCTTAAGAGCGAGGTATATATTATAGGATCAACTAATATTTTCCTCGAATTTATGCTAAAAATATACTTGAAACCATTTTCAGCAAAATCTCTTTTTATTTTATATCTATAAAATGCTATCTTATCAATTTTACTATTATAAAAAAATCCACTTTAATATCATTTTATCATAAAAATCATGCTCGGAAAACTATTTTCATTTTTTTTCAGTGAGTTCAAAGAATCCGGCTCAGCCTCAATGGTTTTTTTTTAAAGAATAAAAAGCTGAAATCCCGACTGATATATATATATGCTACAGTTTCTTCTTTTTCCAGCACTTTCATTACTGTATGCGCGAGTTCATTTGTTGCATTCATTGTCTTGATTGAACTTTTTTCATGAACCAATCATGACATAAGGAAATGATGCAATTTCCTTGTACATCGGGCATTAAGAATATGAATTATAATCATATTCTTAATGAAAAATCATTACATATTAAATATTTTTATTGTTCTGAAAATTCCATTAGGAATTTTCTAAATATTTAAAATAATTTAGTTTATTGAAAAAACATATATCTAAAGGCGCTTGTTCCTTTTTATTTTTCCATAGCAATAAAACATTATTCCTTCCATTTATATTTAAATGTTTTATTTTCCTTATCATAAGATAATTGTTAATACCCAGCTTTCAGGTCTTGACAACTTTAATATTTTGAATATAAAAAAAGTTCAATACAATTTTGACAATAAATCTATATCAATTTTTCTTCTTGGGGTTATGTAATTTTTTATATTTTTTTTTATATTTTATAATTCGGTTTAATATAAAGTAATGTAAAAAAAATTATAATGTCAAACTGTAAAACCGTAAAAAAAATAATCTAGTGCAAAGATATGGCAAAAGTTGATAAAAGTCTTTCATTTTAAAAAACATGCGTTTCACCAATTCACTATCACAAAAAGCTGGTCTTTTTATACTGTAGAGTTAGGAGTTTTTAAATAATACAATCCAAGATTTAAACTGAACCAAATTCCACTGATTATTTCTAAGATGAAAATCCTATATAAAAGAATATACCTCACTTCAAAGAGCCTTTAATTCCATTAAATTGCTAATCACCCCTTTATTTTTGGGCAGTTTATGAATAAAATATAGATTTTAGATTCACTCATCAAAATTGGGCGATCGCCCAAACTTAAGCATAAATTTTTAAATTTTTATTAGATAAAAAAATCATTATTTTTATTATTTTTAAGTTCTGAAAACCAATTTTTTTTGAATTAAAACCTTTCTTCTTTTGTAATCTACAAAAATAAAAAATAAAAAATATTTTATAAGAGTTTATAAGTTTGATCACTACCATTATTTCTTATTTACGATTGGTTGAATTATAATAATTCACTGTTATTTTATTTAAACATCAAGATAAAACTTTTCAGGTTTGATATTAGAGAGTTGGTATTGAAAGTAAATTATGATGTTAAAATGTGAAACATTATCTCTAATGAAATTGTAAAGTTTAGTATTTGGAGATAGTGCCGCCAGTACACTGACTATTGATATAGTGAAAATAAATTTCTTATCTTAGATTCTCCAAGTAACTCGAATAATTTTTGCATTTAAGTATCACTTTTTTTTTGATCGTTTTAATTTAAGAAGAGTCTAGTTTTTAGTTATCACAGAGATAAAAAAAATTGAAAATTGAAAGGATCAAATAATCCCGGAAACAGAGCTATGGCATTGGTACTATTGATGAAACGTATAATATAACATTGTGGCTGTTTATTTGAAAAAAAAATTCAATAATAAAATTTAGCTATCCCAGACTTTGAAGATAATTGATTTTAAATTTCCCAGAATTAAATCGTATTTAACTCTAAAATATATTATTAAATTATAAATCTAAAAATCTGTGATTGTTGCGAAAAACTAATTCCTATATAAGGAAGTTTTCAGAATTCTAGAAAAAGTTTAAATCTTTATATATTATATTGTAAAAAATATTTTTAAAAAAATCGTGTTATCAGTCTCTTTTAAAAAAATTTAAAAGTAGAAATACTACAGAAAGATTTATCGGGAACTTGATCGACAGAGTAAAAATAATGAAAAATATTTAATATTAATATTATAAATAAATAAATCAAAAAATTCCAAACAATTAGCCTATTTTAAAAATTCAATATTAGTCAAAAAATAATCACACGGCTTCAGTTTTTTAATAAAAGAAATTTTTATTTATTATAAAAATTTTCAAAAAAAAAAGTTTTCTAGCTATATATCGATTTTATAACTCGTGATTTCCCCCTCATTCTGCTATGTTAAGTTAATATAAATCATATAATACGCATTTAGAGTTCTCATATATAAATAGAGAATATAGAGCTATTTTGTGTGCAAAAAAACACTAAATTTTAAAGAAAAAAGTAATCATTTAGTTATTTTAATAATAATTTAATGATTAACATACACCATTAGTTTATTCGAGTCTGATAAATTTTCAAGAAAATCATTGCGATTTTAATAAAAATTTTATAGTATTAATTTGTATATAGAATTTTTACATCACTATTATAGATTTTTCAATCAAATATGATTTATTTAAATGTCAATGTATTAAATATAATAAAATTTAAAATTTACAGAGTGTCTATCATATAGATAAAACAGAATGATTAATGGGCGGTGGTAGCTTTTGATTATTTATAGTAATTTTATGTCTCATTAAAGGTTTTAAAAAAGAATCTGTTCCTTGAATATATCACCCCTATTTTACATAAAATAAATTTTTTATTAATACAAGTATAAACTAATATCTGAAAAAAAAATTTATCTAAAAGGCTTGTTTTAAATAAACTTTAAAAACTCTAACTTCCCATAACATCCCATTTTCTCATTTATAACTGTATTTAATTATTATCTTTTATGATTATAAATTTAAATAGTGGAAATAATAAAATACAAAAAGTTAAAATTTCCATTTTATCTGGAAATATTTAAAGTCAAAATAATTAATCTATTAATAGTTATATTCTGTGCCAAAATCTTATTATATATTATTTTTTTCTTAGTCTATTCATAAATACGAAAAACCCTCACTTTCCATAAATTAGGCTTTATCGGATTCAAATAAAAAAAATTTCATATTAATTCCAACCATTTACCATTTTTTAAAACCATCTCATTTAGTCAAATTTATATTTTTCTAACTCTGAATGTTTAATAAACCTCATTCTAGTTCTAGAAGATTCGAAAAATCTGGGAAAAATTATGATTTTAAAAAACAACTATTCCCAATCGGAATTTGAAAAATTCGACAAAATTTTTCATACATAAGTTAGATATAGGTAAATATTCAAAACCGGAGTTTTAATTTAGACAAAAAAATTTAAATTTATCGAATAAATTATAAAATATGACTCCAGCCAATTAAAGTCATTTTTCTCATTTATCAATTTTTTTGAATTAAATGTCAAATTAAACAGTGAAATTTTTTTAACGTTTTAAAGCTTTAAATATCTTAATTTTATTTCGATTGTGTATAAAGATCGAAAATGATGTTTTTACTTGTGAAATATTCATATTTTTATACCTTTTATATTAATAATAAAATTTGATAAAACCTATTTTGACTCTATAAAATCCAACAAAAAGCTTATTAATTTTGATAATTTTTTAAATAATTAACTACGAATATCTTTGATTATACTTTTATAGATATACATACTAAATATTCATAAAATTAAAATTAAATTCGACAATAAAAATATTAAAAGCTAACTGTATTTTTTCGTTTTTTGGTATTTATCTGGGAAAAAAAAAGGTTTAGATATTGTATAATAATGTAATTTTTAAAAATAATAATTTCTGACTCCTTTATGATGATGATTATTTTATATTATTAATCAAATAGAAGAAATATTAAATTTTGATATGTTATTGGGTAAAAATAAACCGAAATCAAGGTAATAAATTAAAATAAAATAAAAAAATTAAATCCTTTACATATAAGATTTTTTGGTAAAGAGATAGGACACCCATTTCAGTCTTAGGTTAAGTTACTGCCGTTTTGTATTTTGAATTTCTTTGCACTTTTGAAGGCAGTTTTTAAATTTTATAATATATTTATCTTAGTAGATAGTTTTATCGATCCTTATGAATAGTAATTATTTAAATCATTCAGTTCTAATCTAAAAGTATTTTTTTAAGTTATTTTTTGGTTTTTGGTTTTTGGTTTTTTTGATTAGTGGGCTTGGACAATTAGCCATTATTATAAGTGTTACAGTTTAATCTTATTAGTTATGATAGTGTATTAGTTAATCAAATAGTGCGAAATACATGGTTAAACACAAGCATAATGTATTCGTTCACAGTGCTTGCCATATTTGGTTTTCCCTTGTAGTTTTTTTTGTGAGATTTAGCTCAAGATATAGGTATTGATGCTTCGGTATCGATCTCTACCGAAGCTTTTCCCCCAGAGGATGTCATAGGTAAATAGTATAATCTAGCGGGAGAACTATTAATGGAATATTTGTATCTTTTTTGCTGCGGCTTTCGTTATAATCGTGTTATAATCCCCCTGTAAAGTTTTCATTTATTGTTTCTAATTTTAAGTATTTAAAAACACTTAGAATTTTCAGTTCAGATAATAATTGGCGGAGTGCGGATGAGTGGAGTGAGCGAACAATAACTTCCCTCAATTACCTGCAGTATGAGGGCGATATGGGTTCTAGTGATGATGAACTTAGCTTTGCATCACCTTTAGCTACATGCAACAGTTTTAAAGAGAGGCTTTTTCCTAATTAACTGGAAATGAGAATCCTCTTCTGAGGGTAGTAAATTTTAGCATAATAATTATAATCTTTCTTTAGTGATAATTTTGTCTGTTTTTGAGGCTTAATAATTATCTTATTTTTATAAAAAAATAATTAATCATATCATTAAATGATTAGGTTAATTTTAATCTGATATGATATATGTAAAGTTACTAAAAATTATAAGATTTACACAAAAATATTTGCGAAATTCCTTGCGAGTCGTTAGTATATATCAAATATCGAAAGTTAGCCAAAAGGATGTTAAAGATATTTCCTTTTTGACTTCGTCAGAATTTGTCACATTTCAAACTCTATACCCCTTGATATGATTGCTTCCGGATTGCGATTAATTAAAAAATATTTTTTTGCAGGTACCTAGTTTATTATAATTAAAAAAAGGCTTATACTTATCGCCACAAAATATTTCCAATATTTTTACAATTAACAATATATTTTTTGCGTGTGTATTGGGGCAGAGGCTGTCATAGTATTTAACTTTTATTCGGCATAAGCCCATAATGAACAGGGTTAAGGCTAAGAGTGAGAATTTATTTGACACAGATTCTCCACTTATCTTCACCTTGATTCTACTTAAGAGCTATTAATTCCAAGTAAATTTCCACTTTTTTGACTTTTTTTATTGCGTAATATATAAAATTACTGTCTTTGGCTTTTATCAAACCTATCACTAATAAAATTATTCATATTATATGTGTTATTTACTTAATTTTAAGCTTTCAAATTGGCTCTCATTCTCTAAAATTACTCGGAATTTGAGATAAGTCTATTTCTGTCACAAGAAAGATATTATTGAAGATCTATTTAATGATTTGAGAAATAGTGGGATCACAAGACCGTTAATTAATACCTTCAAGTTTTTTGCCAACATCAGTATTTCCAATTTATGGGATTTTACATTTATTTAATTTAATTTAATTTAATTTCATAAATAACTTGGTTGAGAAACGATTAAATAAGAACGAGATTTTGCTATATTTATATCTATCAACAATCTAAAATATATCAATACAATTATTAAAAAGAATTAATAATCACCCTAAAGCTTATTAATTAATATCCAATACAAATTATATAAATTCAAGTCTTTTTTAGATAGTTAAGCTTAAAAAGAAAGCTTTTTCTTAATCGAAAAAAACAGATTTTCACAAAAGATTATTTATAATAAATTTATTGTCTTAATTATTTACTTTTTTATTTTATCTTATAGTGTAAATTTTATAAAACAACTAATAGTTTTGTATTAAAAAGAGTCAAATCGTGTTTATTTCCGTTTTTCTTTCTTTCGATATTCCTTTTAATAATCACAAATAAAAAACAAAAAATTTACCCAATAAGATTCAAATAAAAAAAATTGTATCAAATTTTATTATAATTTATATAACCAATGGAAGGAATATAGTTTTTGATACCATTTTTCTCATTTATAAATTTTAAGAAAAAATATAAGTAGCTATAATTTAATTATATTATGTCGAAGCCCCTATAAAAAACCAATAATTTCAAGTATATTTGAAAAAATATATTTTGAGGGTTTTTATTGACTTAAAAATAAATTTTCCGTAAAAAAAAAGATATATTGAGGGTCTCATATGCCAAAAGTTTATATGGGGTTAAATATATATTATAAAAATTAAAAAATAGTGCTTTTTAGGATGTTTCTGTTATCTGAAATTGGGAAAAAAAGATTTTAGATAAAATCAAAACTTATTCGTCTATCAATCCCAAGAAAAGAAGAACTTTTTTGAAGAATTTAAATTGGAAAAGGATAAAATATTGAAATTTAATCTATATTGAATTAAATAGGTTCCAAAAAAAGTAATTTTTTATTCAGAAGGATAAAAATTAGGTAAAAGAAAAATCTACACAGTCAATATCAATTAACAAAGAATTTTTTTTTTTTTTTTTTGGTTTTTATAAAAAATCTTGAAATACGCAGCAAGGAATTTATAGAAAATCACAATTCCAGTGGAGATATTAAGGAATATTTTTAATCAGAAATTCAAAATATTGGGTGTATATTGACCTCTAAAAATTAAATATATATATTTTATTAGTCTCTAAATTTAAATTTAGACAACTTTTAGATTGTTAAAAAGAGTATATCCCACAATTGTTGTCGGATTTTCAAACGTAAGTCGAAAAATCAGATCCCGGCTATATTTAATACAAAAAAAATAATTATACGAACAGATAGAGGATATCTAATACCTTAAATAGATATATCAATAAAATTTATTCTACTGGAGTTCCAAAGTTTTAATTGAAGAAATATATGAACAAATTTCTATTAACAACAATGATTTTTGATTATAATATGAATAGGGTATAATTATGGTACCTTTTACGCAAAAAAATAACGAATTTATTATCACGGAAAAAACAAATCACGAAAAATACGCCAAAATAGTTTTTTATAGCATGGAACTCGTCAACAAAAATCATTTTTTTTAATTCCAATAAAAATGATCTTAAATAACTGGGATTTATGATATCATTGAAAAGTTGATGATATTAATCTTTTGAAATAACCTAAATGGAAGAAAAGATTCAAATTATTCTGAAAAATTAAAAATGATTCACAATGATGGCTCATTTAAACAAAAAAAAAGTGAGTATAGCAAAAATCTCAATTAAGGGAATTGACAGTTATTACTAAAAAATATATATAATTTTTTTGATAATTTTACACCTCAAAATTTGATGAAATTGATTATATTTAAGTTTCCGAAAAAGGAGCAGAGATTTAATTATTTTTTACTGGGTAATTTTTTTTGAAAATTGAGTCTATGATAATCAGAATTTTTTTAGGAAGATTTAATATTTAAATAAATGTAGGTTATAACAGTGTATCACGTTTTTTCAAGTTCAATTAAATTTTGGTATCATCTAAAAATTCCATTTAATTTTTTCACATTTTAATAAACCAATATGCTCAGTACACATACTAATTATTTCTTCCAATAGAGAAAACTTCACATAAGCACAATTATTTACTAGTAAATTGAAAAGGATATAAATAAAGAAGCTTAGCTATTTCTGAATAACAAAGCTTTTTAATTTTTTTCCGTTTCCTGTTATCTCGTATTATACCACAGATTTCTTATTTACCTTTTTTTCACTATTATATTTTCAAATTTTCGCCTCCCCAACTCCCATCCCTAAATAAACTTGATCATTTAAAAAATATTGGTTAGATCTATAAAAAAACCATTGGAAAAGTTTTTTTTAAATAAAATAATTTGACATTATTAAATAGCAAATATAATACATAAAATAATAGCCAGATAGATATTAACCTGTAATTTTTCATATTTAATACGTTTACATAAAAAACACTAACTAAAGTCTTATAAGTAAAAATTTGTTAAAATCGCTGTTTATAATAATGAATGATAAATATATAACAAAAGCTAGATATATTATAGCATCATTTTTTCATATTTATCTCATTTGTAAATTTATAAGTAATATACTAATGAAAGATTTTTTTTAGTAATTTTACTAGCTAATATTAAACATATCCTATTTTTCAGTTTTTAATCCCATTAATAGGAAAATATTTTAAATTATAATTTCGTAATGTTCATACTATTAATTTAAAATTTTTAACTATTTTAATTTTGTTTTCATTATTTATTCATATAAAAAATCTTAGTAATTGATTGATACATATTTTTCGAATTATTGAAGCTTTTAATAAAAGTTCTTTTTGTTTAAATCACTCAAAGTAATAAAGTAATTCGATGATAAAAAATACAGGGTTTTTTCAAATTATTTGATTCTGTTTTTCCAAAACTCTTTGAATAAAAATGTTAAAATTTCTAAAATTTGATTATTTTTTTTACTATGAATAAAATATAATCTGTACTTGGAGTTTAAAGAAAATATTTTTACAACAATATAAGGCTTTTTCCTTTCTTTATAAAATAATATGCGATATCAGAATGTTTCTAAAAAGTTATCCCAGAATGATTTAATTAATAATTACCCCTAATCATATTCTTAAATCCCGTCATATTAAAACAAAAAAAAGCTTAATTTTTATAATGAATCATAATTGAGCTTTTGCGGTTATCATTTAATATTTGATTTACCAAGTTAAAATATTGAAAAAAAAATAGACAAAAAATTTGTTTGGTTTAACATAATATCTCTTTCTAATTAAAAAATAAATTTTTATAAAGATTATTATTCATATATTAATATAGTCAATTTCTTTTTAAAAATTTTCATTTTTAATAAAAGTATATATCATATATATCTATTCCACAAAATGTCGACTTTATACCAAGATAGAGATCAATAAATTATATTTTTTGGTATTTATACACTAATATGTAAATATAAAATTATATTGACTTTCAATTATCTCGAATAGTTAACAGTTTTTCGGATAATTATTGCCATTAAGATCCATAAAAAATTTCTTGGACTAATTTAGAGTATAATTACCATTAATTTTGAAAAAAATCTTCTTGTTATCTTGTTATTTTTCATTTTTCATTTTTTTCTATTTTATTCATCGATAACCTATTAATTATATTATAACATATCACACATAGTCATATGAACTGATTAACGAAGCATTTTAATAGGAAATTATGACTTCTTCTCTATGTCTCACACCATCAGCTCCTCAAAAATCGAGGATATTGAAAATTCTATTTTTTATAAGATAAACAGATATAATACGAAGAATTTATATTCCCCCCTACAAAAACATTTATACTTTTCATTAATACATTATATGCTGAGCTATTATCGGGGCATTCTCATAAAATAATTAATAAAAAAATATGATTAGACTTTGAAGTTTTAAAATACAGCTCTAGTAATTATGAATAAGTTTTCAATAAAAGCTAGAAAAAAAAATTAAATTTAGCAGAATAGAATTACAAAAATCGACGAGATCAACAAAAAATAATAACTTCATTTTATTCATGATTATATAATCATCAGAAAAAATAACAGTATTTAAAAAAATAAACATGCTTTTTAAATTCTAAAAGCATCTAATAATTCCCGTATCACTGGGAGATAGTCATTTTATAAAACATCAAAATAAACGACTAACTTAAAAGAGCACGAAGAAACAAGAAAAAATTTGGTTAAAAAAATAATATTAGATAATATACTTTATGCCTCTTTTTTATTCCATTTTTAGGAGAAAAGATGTACTTAATAAAAAAAAAAATTAATGGATTAAAGGGGTATAAAATGAGTGAGGGAAAGGATTTATGCGAGGTAAAAGGAATATTGGCGCTTAATTGGATGTTAATGAGCTTAAGAAAATAACATATAGATTTACTGAGGGAGGTTTTACAGTATGTGGGAGCAGCGCGAATACAATATAGCTAGAAGAAATCGGAAATCACCCTTTAAGGCAAGAATTCCGAGAAAACTGGTCGAAAAATTCAAGATTGAAGCTAATATTTAATTGAGAATTATACATAATTGTATATTTAGATGCATTAATAGTAATGGCGTTGCGGATGTTATAGAATTTATTAAACACATTTCTTAAGTTATTTTTGATAAGATATTTTTATCTTAATCTTTCAGCATAAATTTGATTGAATACGTAGACGTAAAAGTAGACATATATACATACAGCGGAAGTGCTAAGAACGATTTTTTTGAGATGCGGAGTCCGTTGATATTTTCGCTTAAATTGGATTTTTTTTATCCGATTTGAAACTATTTCCAATCTTATGATAAAATCAGAATATCATTTTATTTAAATAGAGATCATAAGCGTACTTTTAATTAGCTAAAATTTCTCATATGGGACCACAACAAGAATAAGGACATTTTTATGCGCACTATTCGGCGAAATTACTATCCCAATCATGAAATTTTATGGAAAAGTTACAATAAACATGCAATATATACAATTAAACTCTGTGATCCTTTTTCTAATAGTTTTTGTTAATTTTTCCTTCTAAAAGAACTTACCAATGTATTATTATTATAAATCTGGGGGTCAAGTTTGTGCAAAAAAAAATTACACTTATTAAAAATAATGCAAAGTGTATTTACTTCACATAAAGGTTTTCACCATATCTAATCTTCATTATATTAGTTTCACGATCGGTATCGATAATTTTAAGCTTTATAAAAAAAAAAGTGAATAAATATTCTAATGGATAGAAGGTTTTATATTTCACCAGCAGCTTGAAATTTGATGAGTATAGAGTTTTATAAAAGATAAAATAGGTGATGATATATTCAGTCAAACTATATATTAGTGATTTCATTGGGTTTGGCAATAAATATTTTTTTATGTTTTAAGGGAGAAGAGAACAAGAATTTTTAATAAATACCTATAGATGACCGTATTATTTATTAAATTGGAATTTGAAAGCTTCCTTAACCAAATATGCAATTATTAAGTGATGTTCTGGTAGATCTTTTTTGAAATGATTCCTATACAACTTATAAAGAATTGTATGTAGTTCTGATAGGTAATCCTTTGTAGAGTGTGATTTTTAGCCGAGAATTTAAATATGTAGATTTCTAGCTGGTATTTTAAGTCATATTATTCTACAACATCTTCCATAAACTAGGAGAAGCTGAGTTATGCCACTTTTAGTTCAGATGCGTCAATATTTTTCTTATTACTTTTCATTCGTTAAAAAACCGTTGATTTATTATAAATAAATGTAAATCAATTGGATTTGATAATAGCAATACTGCATAATTATTAACAAATAAAGATTATCGAATTCCGATTTATCAAAAAGTTGAAATTCTGTGAATTAAAATTCACAAAGTCGAAATTTTGTATAATAGCTCAATTTATATTTGAAGATAATTTTTATTTAAATCAGTAATATTATAATATAATAGTTTAGCCTTTTTTATATTTTACCACGTAAATGATTAAATCTTTTGGGTAAAATTATTTTTAGTGTCTTGAAAGGCTTTTATAGAATGTAAATATCCTATTATTCAGTAATATAACTAAAAAAGCTTTAGATAAATGAAAAAATTTCCTGATATATTAATCTTTGATAAAACATTAATATTTCTTATTTTTAAATTGCGCATATTTAAAATTTTTACTTTTTTTATATATAATAGATATATTTAACTAAATATATTAATACTATTTAAAAAAAATAAAACAAAATTTTTATATTAAGATGATTATTAGGTGAAAAAAATCTATTTAATATAGGACTACTGTAAATCATTTTTTAAATATTGTATATTGAAAAATAATTACACCCAATAAAATTTAGTTTTTATTCCACCTTAAATTGATTAGCCATAAGTACGAATTTGCATAAAGTTATGTTGTGTTTAAATTAAATTTGTTCTGTTGAGGGCCATATGTGATTTAAAAATTCAATTTATCCAATATTCAAAGCTCAAAATAGTAAAAACTACCGATATAACGAATAATTGGTGTTTATTTATTTAATAAATATAATTTTTTTTTAAAAAAACTATAATATTTTTCAATTTAAACTATAAAATTTTAAATATAATCCGCTATTTTTTATTCCTTATAATATTGTATTATATGATGACATGCTATATATTTAGTCATTTTAATACACATAGAAAAAAGATTTAAAAAAAATTTAAAAAAATGAATTCATTATAAACAAAAAAAATTGTAATTATTTTAACACAAATATTTGTGGATGAAATTTTTCGACCCTTTTTGCTAGAAATAAATCGATTTTCTCAAAAAATAACGAAAAAAATAAGCAGTGGCAAATTTTCAAATCAAATTAGGGGATTGGTGATGTTTTTTTTCGTTAAATATATTATAATAAAATATTGAATGTAATCTAGAAAATAATATTAATATTTTTTAGACCCCACATATTTAATCAAACATTTTTATTAACAAGAAATTTCAGTAAAAGTGATTAAATACTTAGATAATTCAAAATTCAGGATAAATATGTAGAAGTGTAAGAGCAGAAAATAATTCACTTTCTTTCTAATGACCAATCAATGAAAGCCAATCAGATCTCTATTTGGAATAAAATCAAAATATGCTATAATCAGTTTCAATATAATAAAAGAGAGGTATGGATAAATAGTAGGATAAAGATAGTTAAAAGGAAAATTGTTATTGAGAAATAATGAACTTATTATAAAGAGGGAGTGTGTAGCAAATAAAGATTATATTTAGTCTTTTGTCTCAAAGACTTGGAATTTTAAGACTTTAAAAGAACGTCAAGGATATTTTATTTTTTTGTTAGTTTTTTTTTAATATATATATAAATATCAGTCCTTAAAAAAGAATGGAGGAGACATGGAAAAGAAAAAAATGAATAAATTAACATAGCTAACAAATTTATAAGACATAAATATTGTAGTTTGTGATTTATAATTAACACTGTTTCGAATCAGCCTCTGTTTCCATGTATATTTTAATTTTTGCAAGAAAATAATAAATTTTGTTTAAATAAAACGCATTCTAATTCTTAAGTTTTAAATTCGCGGAACAGAAGTAAAAAATAAAAATAAAAATAAAAAGCATAATATATATAATAATAATAATTCAACAGCTCAGAAATTATCTTTAACAGAATACACAGGTCAAATTCATAAAATTCCTTTCTCCACAGCACTATGACTCGAGAGAATGCTCTGGTCTTGAAAATCTGATGAAAATATCGAAATATGTAGTGATAATCTCACAGGATTAGCAAAAAACACAAAAAATACTATCAGAAAGTTTAGTTTTCGAACCACAAGATAATTTCATAAATTTTAGTAAGATTTATTAAAATAATAATTTCAAATGAGCTTTAATAAAATTTAAATTACAAAAAGTAACGAATTATGAACAAACTTTGGTTTTAAAATATACATGTTATTTTTAATCCAAAGAAAAATCATTTGAAAATTTAAATATAGCCTAAATAAATTTTAATTAGTAAAAATAGCCCCTAATACTTATAATTGTAGAAAAAAGTTGCAAATTTTTTTTTTAAAAATTTAGGATACCTAAATTTTAATAAAAATATGAATTAAAAATTAAAAAATTGTTAGTTTCCAAATATAATTTGGCAAATCTGTAATTTAATCACATAAATTTTTTTCTGTTATTAATTAATATAATATTAAAATTGAAAATTAAAACTTCAAAAAAACATCTATTCGATATCATAGAGTTTATATTTTGAAGCGAAATATATTTATTTAAATGAAAAATTAAAGTTTTTTCTTTACAACTTAATACTAGAAACGAAGATTCCTGATATATAAAAAAAATTGATATTTTCATATCAATATTTTGATATTATATAATTAATTATTAATTAAATACTACGCTGAATATGAGATTTGTGAATTTATTTAAAAAATATCTAATAATACCTATATAAGTGAGATTAAAATTTAAAACCCAAAAAAAATAGTATAAAACCAAACCATAAACTCTACAAAAAAAAATTAATAAAAGACACAAATAATATCATAAATAGTGTCTCAATTTCTATTAACACCAAATAAATCATTATCTAGTACAAAAAAATTCACTTTGAGAATAAGATGGAAATTATATAGCATCCAAATATGTCACAATTCTAAATTAATCAATATTATGACATTTATATACAAGAAATGGTCCCATACTTAATTTTTATTTTAAAAATAACGTCTCTATTAATTAACACCCCATCTTTTATAACAATGAAATATCAAAAAATGTTTAATATGTGTTAATTAACAAAGTTGATTCTAATGAAGAAGAGAGATCATTTATTTAAAATCGCATTTATAAAATGAAATTATTATATATAAAACTACTATAATTTTTAATAATAATAATAATAATAATAATATATGTATGTCAATACTACCAATCTTGATAAAATATTTAATTAAGTTAATTTTAAAATTATTTTTTTGCATCTACATAATTATCATTAAAACCACAAATATTTCAAATTTTTTATAATTGATAAATAAGAAAAATAAAGTATTATAAATATTAATTAAATATTATAATCTTTATCCTGAATTTCTATCGACTGTTTTGTGTTTTTTTTATCAGAAATAAGCCTACCATGGTTAATTTCGTCTATTATTTTTTAAAAATCAAACAATTGAACAATCTGTGACATTTTATAATAATCTAATATCAAAATCTAACTAAAATCATCTTTTTAAATCTAATTTTTTTAATGGAAGGGGATTTTATTAAATAATTTATAATTTTAATGACTCTTTCCCACGAGAAGTTCTTGATTTTTTGGGTATTTTTTCGTTAAGTTTTTGGGAAAATTTTCCCAAATTAACCAGAATAAAATTTAAGTTTTTTAATTCAGAATTTAATGAATTTTTTTTTGGCTTAGTAAATGTGAACTCATTATATTCTAGCTTGTTTTAAAAAACTTGAACTTCTTGGATCCCATAATGAAAAATATATATTGGCTTAAATATATTTATAACTTAATTCTTATTTTCATCCTTTGTATTTTAATTTTAATTTTAATTTACTCTACCTAATATATATCTTTATATCCCAATTATAATTGATGAGAGTACATCACCCCCCAAAAATTTTTAAAAATTACATGTATATAGTTTTTTATAGTTTGCTAATTTAATATGTAAACAGAAAATAATACCAAATAATATATGTAAAAACGTTTTTATTGATCAAAAATTCATTTATTTGGTTGATTTTTATTATTTTAAAATATATCTCAGATAATTTATTTGTATTATATAAGACATTATTTAATGTTTTTATGGTTGAAAAAATTAACCGAGCATTTTTTTGGAATACTGAGAGAATTTTTTTACCGGAAATATTATTTTTATGAAAAATAAAATATATATATAAAGATTTTTAGAGAAAAATCTTATATATTTGGTTTATTTTGCTATAAAAATAATACCACATAGTATGGTTTTAAATTATTTTTACCAAAAGACTATATTTAAACAAAATAAGATTTGAGCCCAAACCACATATTAATTATAAATACATGGAAATTTCTTTTAAAAAAAATATGTAAATAATCCTACTTCTTATTATTAAATAAAACTTATTAATTTTTTGGGATTAATGAATTTTTTTCTTTATACAATATTAAAATTAATAATAGATAACATCACCTTTGTGCTTTTCTAACATATATTCTATGTACGCAAATGTGATATAAATTGGAAGTTAAATTTCCACATTTATATAGATAAGATTTCATATTTTTAGCCATATAATAACTAACCTCACTCATTCTTTTTTTATTTGCTTAAATGGCTACAGAACCTTAAATATGGCTATTTTAATATATATATTCCTTTATATAAATTTTCTTACTAAAAATACTTTTTTAAGCCTCAAACTAAAAATTAAATAATATATTTGAAAGAATTCAGTTTAAAGGTTTTACCGATTTATATTTTTTTATTTATATCTTACATTTTTAAATTTTATTATATATATGGTTCAATTTGACCATTTTTAAATAAAAATAATAATTTCTGAACATAACCTTTTATTTCTCACATATTGATATATTATAATTCATATTTTTACTAATCACCGTTAC
This sequence comes from Smittium mucronatum, assembly GCA_001953115.1. NCBI lineage: Eukaryota > Fungi > Kickxellomycota > Harpellomycetes > Harpellales > Legeriomycetaceae > Smittium > Smittium mucronatum. The sequence goes on along the minus strand of LSSL01000034.1, from coordinate 7,986 downwards.
TTACCTCAATTATAATCTAAAAAATTTAAAAAATACATGTATAAACCTTTAATTTTTGAGCTTTTGATTTATTAAATGTTTGATATTGTACAAAGGTAATATATTTAATTAATTTGAAAATTTTAAACCACATATTAATTGATGTTTTTCGAAAAATATAATTAATCTAAAAAATAGAAAGGTTTTCTTAATTTTCTTTTATAAAAAATTATATTTATAATAAAAAATTGAAAAAAATATTTTTAGTCTCATTGTTAAAAAAAGGGAGTTTTCTTAATAAAAATAAATATCATTAAACATAAATAAATTTTTTCTGGAAAAATGTTAAGAAATTTTAAATTTTTTTCGGATTATTGCATTTATCCATAGTTTTGTAATAAAAAAATTTATTTTACAATTATTTTATAAAACTATTTTAACAAAAAATTTTCAAAAAATATTAAGCATTATTATTTACGTAAAAAAAAAAGGAAAAATGGTTATTAAAAAAAAATTGTATATATTTTTTAGTTGGTGCTTTACTTCAACCGAAGATGATTTAGTATTTAAAAAAAAAATTAATCGAAAAATTGTAGGTTCTAAAAAAAAAAAATTATGCCAATTCTCTAAAATCATTATTTCTTTTCATTTGAATATTAGAAAAAAATATAAGAAACTATAATATTTTTTATGGTGATTTTAAAGCTCCAGTACAGAATATTCAGTATATATTTAATTTGAATTTATTAAGATTTTTTAATCATTATTTATATGTTTAAATTCAAGAATTTAAAGATAAAATTATAAATATGTCAGATTATAGTTAAAAATTAATAAAAATAACATCATTACCAATATTCCAATTTATAGAATTATCGATAATGGGAATTTCCTTCTATTAATATTATGAGATTTATTTATAAAAATATTTTAGCTTTACAATCCAGTTACAGGGTTTTTCATTGTTAGGGACGAAAATTACATTTTTTAAACACATTATTACATAATTGGAGATATGTTATTTCATTTATAGGGACATAAAATTTTATTTTCGGAGATGAGTTTTTTCATTTTTAGAGATAACTTATTACTTTATTGAGGATATTTTTTTTCTTTTTAAGAGGCATGATATTACAGGATTAGAGATAATTATTTCCATAGATACAGAAATTTTTCCACTTTGTGGAGAATAATTACTAGTTGATTTAGATTTTTCACTAAAATTATTTTTATAAAATATAATTATAATTCAGATCATTCACTTATATTTTCAGTCTAATATAAAATATCCAATCTAGTTGATGGATTAGAATTTGAAGCTGTCAAAGCTCTCATAATAAAAATGGTCATAAAATTAAAATAAAATGACTAATAAAATAATAATTAATTTATGAAAAAAGTTCTGCTATTTTTATCATTATCCGTAATTATATTGAAGAAATTTTAGTTTAACATATTTTTGAAATTACTAAAAGAATGAAGGATCATCTTAATTAAATGAGATCATATTTTTTGATTCTCAATGCTTTAATTTTTTCTTTTTTCAATCCTCTGATGGTATATTGAATGAATTTGTTCTTGGTGAAATCATAAACTATAGAAATTATTTTATAAAAATGATTGTAGTCATTAATTCAAATCAAAAAAATTATGCCCCGCAAAGTGGGAAAACTTCTGTATATATGGAAATAATTATCCCTAATCCTGTAATATAATGCCTCTTAAAAAGAAAAAAAATGTCCTCATTAATGTAATAATGTGTCTCTAAAAATGAAAAACCCTGTAATTGGATTGTATAAAGATTAAACTAAATCGGTTTAGTAGCTATTTTATTTAATTTTTTGTACTCTAAATCAGAGCCAGATGAAAAAAATCTAAAATAGCATAATATCTAAATTTGAAACTATTGTTGGCATTATTTATTTGGATTAATTTATATTTCCATTATTATTTTAATAGAAATTTATTTTTTTGATTAAACATAATACAGTATTTCAGTTTAGATAATCTGAAATTTTCATGGATTTTTAATAAAATTAAAATATTTACAAACCTTTTGATTTACCCTATAAAAATTTAACTCTTTGCAAGAAAATTCATAAATTAGTTTTTATAAAATTCAATTTAAGGATATTTCGAATTATATTCACATTAATCCATTCACTATAATCATAATATAAATTTTAAATTGTATAAATGTAGCGATAAAACCAAAAAAACTGCTAGAAATCGTACTCATATATTATAAAAATATAAGAATATACAAATAATATGAATATTTATATAATTTTATTTTTTTTATTATTAATATAATAAAATTCAGATACAGAATTATCCATAGAAACAGATTAATTTTTCTAGATCTGCCAGTTTACCCTTATAAAAAATAGTAATCTTTTCCTATGTATAATCATTGATGATGTTATTGGCTAAAAATTGATAATAAGAAGTATTTTTAGTGCTTTTATTATATCTTATATACTAAATTATTATATCAAATAATGAAATTTTTAATATTTTCATCAATAAAATAACATTATAGATCTAAAAAAAAATTATTGGAATGAAAAAAATTCTCTGAAAAAATAGATAAATAAAATAAAATACTTCAATCTAACCCCCTTTAATAATATTTTTTTTTATAAGAATATTTGATTAAATAGAGATTAAAATCTCAATAAAAAAAGGACCAATAAATCTACGGCCAATTATTTCGCCTTGCAATTTATAATATCGAATATTATCAAATATAGGTTTTATATATAATTTCTGCTTGTTTTTAGAATTTTTAATTTTGATATTAATTCAAAGAATTTTTAATCATTAATGAGGTTTTTTTACTAATTTACTTAAAATACCATAGAAATTTCTCCCTTTTTAATAAAATAACCATTTGAACATATTTAGTTAGTACTAAATTTAATAAAATTATTTTTTTTAACCTATCTATTTTCACCTTTAGAGAAATAAAGCAAAATAAAAACAATTTTTTATAGAAAAATCCAGAATATTCATTTTATTTATTATAGTTGGTTCAATAAAAATTTCTATTACTAAAATTGGCTTAATTATTCCAAATTTAATAAAATTTAAAATTTAAAAATCGTACTATAGAAAATCCTCTTTTTACATAGAATTATGACATATTTTCTGTTGTTCTATTTTTTAAAAAAAATTAAAATTTTTTGTAAGATTTACAGTATAACAGTTTATACTAAAAAAAAAGCACTGATACCATGAAAATTACATGAAAGTACAATAGACTTGAAAAAAATAATTTCTAATAATTTTTTTAATCTAAATAACAAGTTTCCATTTTTTTTATCTCAAAAGATTAAAAAAAAAGTATTAAATTCGAAATTATTGAAGAAAATGAAAATTTGATTTTATAAAAATATTGTAGATTTTAGAGCTCTATCTTGGTAAAAAATTCTTCAATATTTTTATAGCCTCGATTACCAAATCAAAACCATATACACTTATTTTTATGAATTAAAAAAAATTAAATGCTTTTAGATGCGTGATTTTTTAATGAGAACTACATGTAACTTTAAAAATAAGATCTCATGCTACTATAAATTTCTATTAATTGAAAATAATTGGTATAATACACAATCAATCAGAGTGATATAGAAAATATTAAAATTATATATATTAAATACTTATGAGTATAATTTATAAGTAATAAAAAATATAGAAAATAATATGAACCTAAACAATTTAATCCTATTATAATCAATAATTTATGCTTTAAATTAACTGTCATAAATTTTTTTTAAATTTCAAATACTATAATATATATATTTGTAAATATAATGATGCAAATCACATCATTTAATACTTATCTTTATTTAAATGGATGGAAAAAAATTATGTAATTATAATATTTATGAGATTAATTAATATCCTTTGAATTTTAAATTTTTATTTCTTTCTTTAATATCACAATGTTTGAAAATATTTTCTTTTATATTAAAATAATATAATCTCGGATTTTTTATTTAAATAATATAAAAATATTACAAAACATATTTAAAAAAGTTTGAAAAAATGAAAAAGATATCCCATCCTACACCCCTCCGACGCTATAGTGGCTCCGTACCTATTTCGGAATACCTCTATAAAAAATTTTTTCTGATTTAATTGTAAATTTAAAAAAAATTATATTCATATTGATAATATAAATATAAATATAAAAATATTAGATAATTATAATATAAAATTTTTAAGTTCCATACATAAATTTATTTTGAAGAAATTTATTAAGAATAAATTAATCTTGTACCACTAAAAATAAATGATTTTTGATATTAAATGTATATATTTCTTTAAACACAAAATTTTTTTAAATAATTTTCCATTTTATATTAACATAAATTAAATTAGCACTTTGAGAGATAAAGAAATTCTTACTTATCATATATATAATTATAAAAAATAGATTGTTTTCTTTTGAATTAAATTACGAACTGATTTAAATTTCATCATTGATTCACAATCCCTCAAATTTTATTTTACTAAATTTATAATAAAAGAAAAAAAAATTTTTCTACTATTTATTATCCTTATAATATATTTATATCTCGAATAAATATATAAAAATTAAAGCAAGCATACGAAATTGATTTATCCTCTCGATCTTTATTGATAATTGTTTCTTTAAAAATAAAATACTTCAATTTTTATTTATTTTCATTCGAGATCATGATTTTTTATAATAAATTTGATAAGTTTATAATTATGAACTTATATAAAATAAATAAATAAATCTAAAAATCAAAAATCAAAAACCTTCTTATTAAAAAAAATTCCACATTAAGTCAATCAATTTTTTAAATATTTTTTATCCTACAAAAATTTAATAAAAAAATGAATTTTTTCATTGGTAATCTGATATTTACTGATAATCTTCGTTTATTATAGTAAATCTAATCGTATTTAGCATAAAAATTCATTTAAAAATTTTTTTTATGTTATTGATACTTTTATAGAAAACCTCTGACTTATGTAAAATAATATATAGTTTCAAAAAAAAGTTTTATAGCATTTTAAATCCATATAAATTATATTTAAAATTAAAAATTTAATAAAAATCGATTATTTTTTTATTTTTTGTTTACGAAAATAATTTAAAAGCTATTAATTTTCATAAAATATAAAGATAATATTTATTTTTAAAAATAAATGTTGTTTGAGTATTCTATTTTATTCGGATATTTACTTATTTTTTTCTATTCTTAATCATTAAGTAGTTATTTAATCCTTTATTATAAATATTAAAAATTATCTTGATTAAATTTTGGTATTATATATATAATTATTAATTTTCATTATTAAAACTATCTCAATTTTCCTAGATTAAGTTATAGAGATAAAATAAATAGATTATTTTTTCTAATTATATAACTATGGTCAAAGCTGAAATCAGAATAGCATTTTATATTGTATATCATTGTATAATAGAGAAATTAGATAGTAGAGAAATATTTTTAAAAATTAATCTCGAAAAACAAGTTCATTTTCTTGAAAAGGATAAGAGCTTTTTGTTTTATATACTAATGTATAATAAATCATATTTTTTAGTAAAGTTTAAACTCATATCTTAAATATATTTGACATCCTGAAAATTTTTTATTGAGTTTACTATATTTATATTACATTTTTATAATTGAATGTATGCATATTTTAATTTCTAACATTTTTAGTTGAAGAATAAATGAAATTTGTTCTTAGTATCATTATTATATTAAATTTCGATCAAGTGAAGCCGCTTTTTATAATTTTATTTTTAGAAACCTTTTGAAATTATATTTTATATTATAAAATATAAAATATAAAATATAAATACATATTCTTAAATTTTTTATTATTTATGCAAAATTAATTAAAAACTTAATAATGGATAATTTTAAATGATATATTTTCATATTTTTTAGGGAAATTTTTGTATAATTAAAAGGCTTATAAATTTCAGCCTCTCTAGTAAATATTTTTTATTAATTTGTATTTTTTTATTTTATTGATTGAACTTTTCATTATGCATTCTAGATAATTTTCTAACTAAGTTATATGATTTTGTTTGAGTTTAATTGATTAAATGGAGTTTTGATGTAAAAATTTGATGTAATTTTCAAGATACAATTATTATCATTTATTATAATATTTGAAGAATAAACTTTAACATTAAGGTAAAAATTTAACATTTATATAGCCCAAATTTGTGCTTCACATTAATTTCTAATATTACTTATTAATTTTTTTTATTTTTTATAACTGTCCTAATATATACGTCATTCACACATTAAAACATAAAATTGAGTATAGAATTAAATTCATTTTCAAAACATCAGCTATTGATGAGCTAACAATGTTATTTTACATCAAAAATAACTGGATCCATTTGAAAAAATTTCCTTAATCCTGATAAGCATCAGAGAAAGAAAATTAAGATATAACAGTACACGAGTATTCATTTATCCACTTTTATTTTAAATTTTATTTGTGAAAGAAAAAATTTTACCATTTAAAAAATGGTATTTGCTTATATTTATAATATATATAAATATTAAAAAATTTAACCAAATTCAATCCCCAAAATACAAAGGTCACTATTTATTCGTTTTGACAATATTTATTTAGTAAATATTTTTACAATTATGAATGATAAATACATGAGCTCGCCAAATCAGTGTATACTACAATTTTATATGCATAAAAGCACCATTAATCACTGATGATTTTTTTATATTTAAAGATATATCTCTGTGATTTGATATACTTTAAATCAAAAATAACTTTTAATCATAATCAAAAGGCTCATTGAAAATACACATACATATATTTTAATTATAAAAAAATTACAATTAGTTATGAATTTTTCTTTAAAAACATTCTTTAGTTGAACAGAATTTATGAATATAAGACAGTGATTATTCATCATTATAAATTATTAATATTTTTTAAAAATTAAACGTATTCAATTATCAAAAATATCATATATTCTTCAAAAAGTGTAATAAATTATAAGTTACTATATTTTAAATGTTTTTTTTAAAAATAATAATAATAATAAAAGCCTTCTTAACCCACCAAAAAATATTATTATTAAATAGGAAAAAAATTTAATATCCTTAGACATTTATGTTAAAACTTTAAACAATGAATTTATAATTTATATTCAGAGCCATTAATGAGAAAATGCTTTTAATTAATTTAATATTTCGGTTAATTCTGAAGTCCATTTTAATGTAATAAAATAATTTCGAAAACTTTCAACATTTTTGGTATATTTAAAAAAGAAAAGCTCGTTATATTTTTTTATTAGGTAGATAAATTATCAAAATATTAACATTAATGATGTAAATATACAATTGATTATTCTGGTTAATATACAAAAATAATATGTGAGTAACTATTAGTAGTTATTTGTAATACTTTGATTACTACCGATATTTAAATATTTAAATACTAAAATTTACCTAAAAAATGATAATTTTATTCAAGTTTAATTGATTTTTTTAAGAAATTTTTGAAAATTTACATTACTTATTCTATAGATATATATTATGACATGAGTTATATCTATATGAGTTGTTAAATATATCGTACATAATGATAAAAAGAATTTTTCTAAAAATAATAGAGAATTAAAAAAAAAAAGAAAAATAAGCGTAATTATTTTTAATTTAATAAGATTAAATTTTTCATAATAGATCTGCCATTTTTTCAGACATTTTCTGTGAATTTTGAATGAAGACAAAAAAAAAAAAAAATGAGAAATTGAGTGTAATAGATGTAAAACGATGAAAAAAGACGAATGCAAGTGGTCCGAGGACGATAGAATAAATATTTAAGGAGATATTAGCAAAAAAAGCAAAAAAAAATTTAGCCAATAAAACGGGGTAAAAAGGGGGATACCCAGGACACCGCGTGAGACCGGTCAAAAATTTATATCATTCAGTGATAAAAAAGAAAAAAAAAGAGAAAGTAGGATAAAAAGAAAAGAAA
>LSSL01000033.1:0-16524 GCA_001953115.1 Smittium mucronatum | reverse complement strand
AAATAAAAACACTTTTTTATAATATAAAGTATCATTATAAAACCATATATATTTACAGATATAAAAAAATTGATTTTAATGATGGAAATCAACACTTCTATTATATATTATAAACGAATGTGATATTAATAGAGATTTTAAACACATTTTTTTTTTTTGCATTTTTAGCATAGAAAAGAGTAAATTTTTCATTTATTTTTCATTTTACTAAATCAAACAATCTATCATCAATTTTTTTAATGTAAAAAAAAAAAAACTCGAAGCATGTTATTTACTAAAAAGAAAAGAAATTTCCATTTTCCCGGAATTGAATTTTTTGGGGGTTTGTATTTTATATATTAGAATAAACAATATTAATTTTTAACATTTCTTGATATATGCCTGATTATGATCAAAATAAAATAAAATAAATAAATGTATACAAAACTACCCGGTAGAGCAAAATTAGAGTAAATATATAACAATATTACTCATTCTTAATCATTTTTACAGGTTTAAATTTTTTTTTTTAAAAAATCCATTATTCAAATATAAATACTCTTTAAAGAGAATTTCCACCAAAATGTAACTAAAATTATTAGCTCATATGTTCTTGGGTTTTAAGAAGCCTATTTTGCGTTACCATTTAAAAAATTAACTCCAATGTAAATATTTGAGAATATTAAGGGTTTATATATATTATCGGAGGAATAGCAAAAAAAATAATTTAGGTCAGTAAAAATCCAAATAAACTAATCTGGTTCAAACATGCAATGATAAAGAAATAAATTAACCAGATTAAAAGCAAATAATTCCAATTTAAAATTATTAGGCGATAGTAAAAATAAAAAATAAAACGATTTTCACTAACTAAATACAAAATTTCAAGTATAAGAGGTAAAGTACATGTAAAAAAATGTCTTTAAAAACAATAAAATCTTGAAAATAGGTGAAAAAATAATGATATATTTAGCCACATGATTTTTTTTTGATATATATATATATATATTTATACAAACTAAATCCAATTCCCCTCCACTACAAAGGATAATATTTCTTTGTATTCTAGATAATTAAATAACCAGAATACTTCATATTTTCATAGTACTAGGAAATTAAAAAAAATTTTATTTGAAAAAATAAAGGCACTGATTATCCCAATTACTCACTACATCTTCTTAAAACCAGAAAAAAAAAACATTAAAAAATGCATATATTTTTTTTCTAAAAATATAAAGCTGATTTATAAAACATTTAGATAAATCAACGAATAGTTTTTTTATAAAGATCGTATTAATATAAAAAATAGTTCAGACCTTCAAGAATAATGGAAGCCATTAAGAATTTACAAGAAAATATATCAAATTGTAATATATCCCCTTTTAAATGAATATTGGTGGTAAGTCATTGAAGATGCTTTTGATTCTTTTAAATTTTTTTGGAAATAATTGTGGTTAGGGGTATGATTAAGACCATAAGTAATGGGGTTGGAATTGTGCCTAGTAAACTTAATAATAGGAAAACCAAGTAAAAAAAGCAAAAAAAAAAAGACAACAATATTGATATTAGAAATAGATGTTTCCAATACATTATAAGAGATAATATAATCGCGAATATTTTCACAGATATTGATTTATATTTTATTATTATCGGGGTGTGATCGCAGTATATTTTTTTAGTCATAGATATAAAATAATAAATCAAAAATAAGCTAAATATATCCAAAAGTGATATCATGTGTACTGATTTTATACATAATACATTTTAAAAAATGGATGGTTATTTATATTTCGCTCAGACAGTGCATAAATAAATAAAACTATCATTGTTAAGTGGCAAGAGAAAAAAAAGTTTATTTTTAGTGCATTTGAAATTTAATAAATGTGTTTTTAGCTAAATGGGAGTATTATATATGTTTTTATTGGTTATTTTTTAAAATTTAATTTTGCTATTAGGGTCATTTGAATTCCAAAAGTACGATAGTTTTTTTTATCAGATCCCAATTGGTTTATAATGCGAAAGTTTAATTGCACATGATTTTATGCATTTAAATAATCTTTTTACCAAAATATTACATAAACATGGCAATTTTGAATATCGCGTCTTGATAATAATCGATAGCTCTTTTTATGAAAGGTGGGGTTTTTAGCTTAAACTCCTTTAGTAGATCTTACTAATTTTCCAAGTTGGAAATATGGCCAAAATCAATTAAGGCTTTTTTGGTCCAAGAAATATAGATTAAAAAAGCATCTCTCTATTGGAAAAGCATGGGAATTAAAAAAGATTAAACTCTCTAGTCTTGCATTTCATATTGATTTGTTTGTAAAAGCAGATATCTATTTTTTATAACTAGGATATTTTTATGCTCCGAAAAACAAACTTTTTTAACATTTTCGAATTGTATCATCTATGCGTTTGAATTTTTTTAGATCCCAACAAAAAAACATCTGTTTACACTTCCAAGCCCAACCAAAGATCAGATTCAAACTGTTTTTATTTTTATTTTGGTAGGGTCAGATTATATGTGAGATCGTTTGGTATACCAGATATTTTACTTGTAAAAGCTTCTTATTTCCTCTTTAATAAAAATCTCGAATGTAATAGTATGTTTTTTATTCGCCTAAAATACTAGAAGTAGCAAATAATGTTTGAAAAGAATTTAAAATAGGAAAATTTGCGACAGTTTTTAAAACTGTGTACAGTTATTATAAATATTGTGCATTTATATAAAATTAACGTAATACTTTGAGGAAAAAAGTGCCTGGTATGTCTAAGAATCTTCCATATACGCATACTTAAGCTAATGAGTTCAAATGCTTTTTTCTTGACAATCAGAATTCAGTCCAATTAAAATCCAGTATATATATCCAGAACAAATAAAATCACAGTACCAATAGCACCATTTGTATGGCTGACAAATTTCTGAATCATATCAATGATACAATTTTAAATAAATTCCCTATAAAAAAAAATCAATGATGAAATTCATGTTTTTACTTGTGTTTGGGTGACCAAAACCTTAAAGATCTACAACGCATCGTTGATACGCTAAACTAATTATAGTTCCTGAAAGCCTTTTTTTTTCTTTCATTCCCAATTGCATCATTGACGCAATTGGCACTATTTTTTTATTTCTCATAGACCAATACAAAATGATTAATCCATTTGGCCAGTTTTGGTATCAGGTCATTTCGATAGATTCGGATTTCCAACCCCCTTTTTAACCAATTGAATTTTTTTTCATTGTTATTTTCTCTAAATTTTATTTGCTCCAAAATTGACAAATTTACAGAACTGAAAATCTTTAGCCCTTTCGGGGCCCAGATTTGTGCCTCGCTCTTATATTTATAATATGCAAAATAATTGGTTTAGTTTGGTGATTTATCCAATAATGGTTAAATGCTATTTTATGGATGATGATACTGAATGAAAAATGAAATCAATTTTTGTTCTGTCGGACAGAAATGGTTAAATGGGTAATTTGTGGAATGAGCGTCAATAGTTTGTCTACGCTTTTAGTGAAATACATGAGATTTAGGAAGTTTTTTTTAAGGATGCAGTTATTAATCAATATAGTTAATTAAATAAATACTTTCGATTATTTTGAACCTTTTTTTTTTTTTTGGGGTTCTACCATGCAATAAAAATGGCCTTCAAAAAGTCTAATTCTGAATAAATTCCCTCGAAAAGCGTAGAAATTTTAATAAACTCCAAAGTATAACTATTTAGTTACTCTTTATTCAAAAATTATATATAATGAATATAAAGAAAGATAATACTTTTTTTTTCAATTAAAGGGTTTGTAAGCTGGTTGGGATTGACTGAAAGAATTTGGTGCTAGTGGGAAAGTTTGTTTAAAGAAAAGTTCATTGAGGGGTATAGATTAGCAAAAAATATCGCATAACCAGATGAAAAGGAAACTAAAAATACAAATAGTGAAAAATATCCTGATTTTAGAGAAATTTCCATTAGATTGATTGAGAAAATTTTATTGTCATCATCAACCGATCACGAAAAATTTCGGCATCGGTGTCCATCATTTACCGTAGAGTATCGCTTATAATTCAATTAGACTATATTTATTCAAAGTAACAAAAAACTCAATCATATCAAAGAAAAAAAAACTAAGATATAAAGGTTCATTTTTAGTTTATTTTAAAGAAATCAAAGAATATAAGATTGATTTTCACGAATAAAACAAAAAAGCCATTTCACGAAGAATGATACCTGCGTATATAGTGTTCAACTTCAAGAGATGTTGATTTATTTTTTTATCCGGTTATGCTATTTAGTGTAATTGATTAAAAGATATATATTAACAGGTATACTAAAAGCAGTATAATAGTTTTTGCGTGAGAACAATACACACGTCATCCAAAAAATAAAGATTAATTTTATTTTTTAAACATAAATGAAATGTCATTTTCTTGAAATTGGTGATTGTATTGTTTTGACCAATAGCCTTTTCAAAGATGAAAATCGGTATTTCATTCCACCCATGCGATTTGTATAGAATAAGGGAATTCCATAGTTGATTGGCGTAATGGTGACAACTTTAGAAAATTCACAAAAAAGAACTATATTTTGTGAAAAACACCACTTGAAGTCTAAGCTCGTGAGTTTTTTTTTTTTGGAAATTAATAGATGGTAATATTTATACTCAAGATGTTCGTACCTTTTTAATGTGATCTGCTTGTATTATTTGGATATTACAATCCTAATCTCATAAACTTCTCACAATCCAAATAAATAAAATAAAGGCAGATCGGAGATACCTCTATTGGAAGTAGAGAGCACAACATCCAAAAGTAATATAAATTGCTTATATTTTAGTCAACTGACCTAGTGAGCGCACAGGAAAATTGGCGCTAAGTGGTATGAATACAAGTAAAATTCAGTCACCACCACAGATTTTGATGATTCATTCACTATACAATTATCACTAAAAAGGAAAGAAAAAGTATGAGTAATCGACCTATTTGCTAGTTGAAACAATTGTAATTACGTGTTTTTAGTGAAAATTTCATTTTTAAAATATTTGGATATTATGAATTCTAAAAGTAAATGAAAAAATATACCATTTATCTATTTAGGGTTTCGGAATTGTATACACGTAAATTAATTCATCTTTTTTAAGATATATTTATAAATGCAAAGGTTGTATTATGTAATTTGAAAATAAAATTCTTCATTGGGATATAAATTTGGCTATTGGGGCGCAAACTTAATATTTTTCTTGAGAGAGGATAATGGAATTTATAAACAGCTTGAAATAGAAATAATCGAGGTTTTTTCTTGTTTTTCGAATTTCTGGCCAATTTTTTCAGATAAAAAAGTTCTGTTTTTATTTTCACAGATTGTTTAATTTGTGCCATTTCACTTCTAATTCGAAAAAAATCTGAAATATATTAACCCTTATGTGGTTGAAGACGTAAAGATGATCCATTTTTGAACACAATGGAAATCTAAAATCGATTTCGATTTCAGCTAAATTTAAGTCCATTGGAAACAATTCAAATATGTTCAAATGTGAATAATCAGCTTAATTTCATATCGGAGTTACAACTAACATGAAATTTAAGTGGGTTAGCCAAATTTGTCATTTAGGAAGAAAAACTATGTACTAAAAACATATTACCTAATTTTGGGAATTCGTGCTCTTTAGCTCGATTTTTTTGTGTCACATGAAAGATCTTGAGTGCTAATAAGGTTAATTCAAAGTACAAATTTCACATTTATTAGGCTCTGATCATCTAACTGGAAGCTCTGTTTCCCCCTATCTCCAGTAAGCAAGGGCTAACGCCTCTTTTATCCCTTTCACCCAAGTGTGTCAAGTACTTCTATTTTCTAAATTTATATATATGTATTATCCAATTTCAAATATTTAACCAATAGTATGTTAATTTAAAAAAGCGGAAAACAAAACAGCATAAATATTGGCCATGAAAATGGCACACCAACGACAAAAAGAGTTTTGCGTAAATATTTATTATGGTTTTATTTTTCAAAATGAATACTCTTATATATCTAGAGAACATCTTCACACTATGTTTTTACGGCAACTTTGATAGTCAGTTTATATACAATACGTATAAGCTCACCAGGGCTTTCACGTATATTATTCAGCGTAAATAATTTACCTTAATTCTTGTTGCTTGCTCTTAAAACTCGTTTTTTTTCCATTAAACAATTTAGTTTAGACAACACCAAATCAGAAATCGATAAAAAAAGATCTAAGATTCGAATTTTATGAATCAAAATGAATTTACTTTATAACTTGTCATGATATGTAAAATACTTCCAAATGAATTCAAAAATATTAATAAAAAAATGTTTTTTTGGCTTCCATTTATTCACTTAATTTATATCATAAAAAATAATTTTAATATTTACCAAAATAAGGTTCTTTTTCACCATTATTCCTCAATGAAAGTGGGTGAAGAATTTTGTTTGAAAAATTCGCGACTTTGATAAAAAAATCAAAATTACCCGAAGCCATCTTTTCATCCAATATTAATATTTAAAATAAATAGAACCAAACCAATCACTGGACTTGTTTTATTGGAGCGTAAACATTAATTCTTACCAACATTAAATAATTTCTTCTGGATTCATAATACTATGTCACTATAATTCCTCAACTAAAAACTTTATTAACTTGAAAATGTTCTTTTAGGGATTATTATTTCGTGCGAATTTTTTACCCAAATTTGCCACATAACGCATAGGTGTATCTAAATTTTTTTATAAGTTTAATGTTTATTGGATATTATATTTCTTTCTAAGGAACTACTATATGCTCATTAGATAAAGTCTTTTGATTATAAAAACACAGTTATTAGCATTAAAATGAATTCACTAACAGCCAATATATTGGCTGATATGGACCTAATTTAATTTAAAAAATATCTATTTATTAAATTGGATGTATAATTAGAAAAATATTCGCTGCAAATTAAGATTTGGATATTATATTCACCAAATACTATTTTTATTATTTTATGGCTGAGGATTTAAAAACGCACTAGTTTTTTAGTATTGTAAACCTTTTTTTATAAAATTCGTGACCATGCTGAAATCAACGATTTTTATACCCAGTTGAAAATAAATACGCGTAACAATGCTTTAATAATAAAAGACCCCTAAACTATGCAGGGTCAGAGGTATTAAAATGACACGAGATTTAGATCAATGTAAATGGTTGATTCGAAATAAATATTATTTAGCACCAATTAAAAAATCATTTTTGTAATAAACTAGTTCAATGTATCTTAAGATCTATTACTGGTAGATTATTTTAAGAAAATAATTTTATCTGGATGATTCTTTTGCGTACTAGAAATTTTTCTTTTAAAAACTTTATACTCGTATTTTAAAATACTAAGTTATTGATTTTTTCGAAATAAAAATGATAGCAGATAATAATTGTCAGTATTGTAAAGGTAGATAATTTACCAAAAATTTGGAAATATCTCAGCTAATAGCCAATTGTATTTTTTACCTAATCAATGTATAGTAGTTTAAGAGAAAAAGAGACTGGTGTCCCTAAGAATCACTCATCAATGAAATTATTATACCGCCCTAGTTTTGAGAAAAGATAATTTAAAAATCCTTTATTTATTGGGTAATAAAAAATTGAAATACCATCTGGTTGCTATTATTGGTAAAATAAGGAAAAATTAATCTATAAAAAATGTGATTTTCAATATTCATATGCTAATTTATGGGTTGAATCCCTAGTTGGATATATCTATAATTTAGCCAATAATTTAAAATGTGAAAACTCTAAGGTCTATTATGAATTCCAAATGGTGTCAGGATATTTGACCTAAATGACATTTCACCTAATTATGCAGCCTATTATGAGTTAAAATCAAAATGTACTTCCCCAGTAAAAATAGCTAATTTGTATGAAATATTCCTTATAAAAATATGTGCTTATACTTAATTATTAGTGGTCATAAATTGGGCGAAATGTCATGTAGGTCAATTGGAAATAGGTGAAATGTCCCGTAACCATTCCAAATATCCATTAACATTTTCTGGGCTCGAAAATTTATTGAATTCATATTTGTTGAATTTGACATTTTCTATTCGTAGATAATTGATAATAATCCAATTACAAATTTTGATTTTTGATAATATTTTACCATTGTTCAAAAAATAACCAGCATTTTTGTACCGCCGAGCCTGAAAGGGTTAATCCTTCAGAGCTACAGTAAAAAAATGACTCATATATTCCAGGTAATGAATAAAATCAATTTCAAATGCATAATCATACTTGGGTTGATTTCAACGCCGCTAAAAAAACAAAGCCCCTCTTTAAATGGTACATTGCGCATTTTTAGATCCCGAAAAGGCTAATTATTACAAGTTTATCGATATAATTGTGCTTCTCATCTCTGGCAAACAAGAGATCCACTTTAAATGTGCGCTTGTAGTAGAAATAATTTTTAATCACCAAATAGGAAAGTATAGATTTCAAAAATAGGGGCTTGGATTATTTTGGGTAAAATAGGGGCTAAAAATTGGTAGACGCTAAGCGATTTCGCGTTGTAAACAATTTAAATCATACTTTGTTTTTTACATTCCATAAATTTACACTATTAGTTTGATAATACTGTTTGGTAAGCACTGTTGTAAAATTTGTAAAAAACCAGAATGATTAATTACTCTGGCTCTTCCATTTAAACGTTTGCCACTTTGAATTTAATAGGTGATAAATCTCTATAAATTTTGTTTGTAGAATTGGTCAATTAATCATTATTGGTTGGATAAACAACCTGCAAAAAGCATTATGGTTACGATTAAACGTCAGCTTTAGGTTGCTTTCGTATTGCATAGTTTTATTAAGGAATCTGTGAGTAGAAATCTAGTCATCTTTAGACTGTTATTGAATTCAAACTGGGTTCATGTTTTAGAATTATATATCCAGAAAAGGCTAAGCCTAGCGAACAAAAGTTTATCAATATTTTTGCATTCAACAATTGTGTAAATCTATTCAATAATTTAATATGAAATTTTTAATAGGCTAAACTTCATCAATTAGCAAATAATAGTAAGTAGAAAGCTACTAACATCAAAGATAAAAAGGTAAAAGAGAGAAAATTAATTGGCGTAAAAATTCAAAAATCCTGCTCGAAAAAGAAAACGCTATTAGAAAATTCTAATCACAAGGTCTTTTTTCCAATTCTTTCTAATACATGAATAATTAAAATATTAAAGCTCGTAAATTATTCATTCGATTATACGTGTAAATGACTAAATTGAAGTTTTATTTTAGGTATCAGCAATAAACCAGCCTATAGCTAACGTGTCAATGCTTAGAAATTCACAACTACCTATTATAGAATAAATGGATCTTGTGGTCATTTGTAATTAAAAATTCACATTTATCCTATTTCGGATTTATAAATAATTTCATATGCTGTACATGTATTTGGTTCATGCAGATAATCCACCGGATAATTCATAGCCCTATTTTAGCCATTACAGTAGCTTTTTTTATGAAGATTTATAATGTTTTTCCGGATATTTTCATCCATATAAAGGGTGTAGACAACCAATATACATCTATTTTTCCAATGTTTATTCTAGATCATTGGTCTAATGTTTATGAAAAGTGTAGCGAATGCATCAGTTTTTAATCAAAAAAATTAGACCAATGCGCCTATTTCTTCAGGATTTAAGTTATCTCCGAATAATAATTGGAATGAGATCAAATGAAAACTCGATATCTTTAATGGGCCCTGAAATAGTTAATCAACAGCATAAATAGACTGAAATAAAAATCATGCTTCATTTTTATCCCTCTGAGAATAAATATTAATAATCTACCTTATTTTTTATCGAATAGAAATAAAATATTCGATTTTGTACAATATCCCTCATGGTGTCACCACACTTATGTAACTCTTAAAAAGGCTTTATAAATATAAGTTATTTGGCTGAATTCTAGAATAAAGTCAAATCAATTATTTGTAAATTTTTTTGTAAAATTCCATTCGTAACAATTTTAGATTGTCCAATTGATTTAAAAATAAAAAGTTATATGCCTTATTTTATTATGTCGCACTATAATCCCTTCCTATCTTTAATTGGAAAAACTGTTCACCATAGGATGTCGATGAATTATTTGTGTTTAGCTAATTATTTAGTACCTATTTATGTAATGGCGGTGAGTTATAACGGCTATTTAGATAAGTGCTTGTGCGCTCTGCAATAACTCTTCTTACCTTTCAACACCATCGCCAAATAAAAAGGCTCATATTTGTGCTCCATAATTTTCACTTGATACACATATATACCCGAATTCACTCCTTGATAAATTTGACTGCTTTTTTTTCATTAAAAAGAATAATATATATCCCATTAAGTCAAACTTACAAAAAATTAATCTTTTGAAACTTGTTATTTTTAGCACCATTAAAATTTAATAATAAAAATTATAATAATAATAGTAAAAACAAGGGGGGTTCCTTCATCAGTAAGAGGTACCCAGTTCATCTGATACAACACTTATATCAATAATCAGTTTCTTTTCTTTTCTCTTTTCTCTATATCCATTATGAAATTACGCTTTTTTCAATTTCATAATGTTACTATTTTCGGCTCTGCTTTTTTATCAGCCCTTACCTTTCTGCCATTCTGTGATATAGAACGGTGTGGTGGGAGTACTATTATTTTTCTTTGATATCAAATTCCTCGTTAAGAGTGAATTAGTTTTTATTAACTTTTTTTTTCCTTGCTATATTTAAACCTGATTTCTAACATCTGGCAGAACATTATTTGTAATTTCTTTTTAGTTTGATTTTAACGCTATCTGTTTTTTTATTCTTGGTTTAGAAAATACCGCACTACGAAAAAGTTGGTGAATATTCGAACTCGACCATATTTCCTGTTATCTCTGAAGGATCCAATTATCTCGCAAATTGTATTGGATTAACCATTTTTTTTGTTTTCGGAAATCCTGTTATTTATAAAAAGATTTTATGATTGTATTCTAAATAATCTTCTTTTGCAATATAATGAACAAGTTTGAAAATAATGGAAAATTGCAAGCGACTAATGTATCCACCAGCTTGGACAGCAATTTTCAGTTGACAGAAAATGATAAAGATCATGCAAACACTCTTATATACTTTCTACAAAATGGCCCCGAATTGCTTAGCCTTGATGAAAAGGAATTGGGAACTGTAAATATACCCCCTAATTTAATCGTACAAAATTATGGTTCCAAAAAAGCCCTTATCAAACAGTATAAGTTTAAGGACGGTGAATTTGTTTCCTGTGTTAAATGGGAAGATGAATACTATATCACAAGCACTGACATTATTCGCGTTCTTCTGTATAGATTCGAAAAAATTAATAGACCAGTGGTGTTTGCTAAAAAGTTTGAAGAGGGTGTCTTCTCTGATCTCAGATCACTAAAACATGGTCAAGGTGCCCGACTCGAGTCTCCCAGATCTGAATTCCTCGACTTGTTGTATAGGAATCACTGTGTGAGAACTCAGAAAAAACAAAAAGTTTTCTCTTGGTACCTTGTCCCTCACGATCAGCTGTTTAGGGAGGCTCTTGAACGCGATTTAAAACGTGAATCCATGGGAGTTGAACCCACTACAAGGCTCATTTCGCCCCAATTCTCTAGTGTAACAGTGAACATTGGTGGCACTGATCTTCCTTTGTCTGTCCCCTTTGATACTTTGGTAAATAATTCCAAGGCAATCAGTAATGAATGCAATTTTTTCCTAAACTCTAAAGGTTTGTCCCTATTTTTATTTTCTGTTAACTGGTCATGGAATTTGTTTAGCACTTAATCTCAATTCTATCTTGTTAAATTCTTGTTTTTTAGCCTTTTTTTAAACAAATTTTATCTTCTTTTTTTATAGGAAACTCTAATGTCGATGATCCATCTAAATCTAATAGTAATAGCTTCAAAACATCCACTAGAAACGAAACGGATTCCCTTAATCTATCCTCAGTAACTAAGCCCCAATGTAACGAAAGCAATGTGAACCAAGAAACGCTTGGAGTGATTTCTAAATCAGATGATTTTTCGAATAACGGTCCCAAGTTCGAACTAATTGACATACTTGATAGCTTTAGGGATAAGAAAAATCAAATTTCCGTTTTAGGTACTGGACTTACTGAAGTGCCTGAAAAACTATCAATTAATAACAAAGAGGATTATGAAAAGTATCAACCTACTCCATCCCCATCTCATACTCCAAAAAATGAACCTGTAGATCAGGATAAAATAATGGATCACATGAAGGACAAAAATAGTTCTCTAAACGATAAGTCTTTTGATCAATTTATCAGCACTTTAAAAAGCATTCAAGGTGCTACTCAGTTCGACCTAAATTCTTATGACAAGGATATTTCTGTCTTATTAAGCGAAATGAACTCATCGAATAACCTATCTCAAAAGTCCGATTCCCATTTATCTTTCGAAGGTATTAACTATGATTCTAAAAAATCTGAAAACCACCCCGGAAAACTTTCCTTATCTCAAGATGATATCAATGATATGAATGGTGTCAATTTCCAACGAAATAAAATCTCTTATAACTCGAACACTGAATCAATATTCCCAATTCTTCAAGATGCTCTCTCTAACAACCTCAATCCTAAAAACCATGACCCTAGATCTCGTGTAAAAAAAAAAACTAACCCTAAGGACTCTTCATTGTCTAAAGAAAAAAACAACAAGAACGCCAGATATCATCCGTATGACAAAAAGAAAGATAAAATTTCAGCTCCTGACTATCAAAATTTTGGCGATCATATTATTGGAATATCCAGTCTTTTTTCTAATCATCACTCTCTTGATTTCCAAGATAGCGGATTAAGGCACTCTAATATGGAAAGTAGGACTGATATTAACCCACTAACAGATGTCGCCAAACCCTTGGAGTCCGTGGCTTTAGGAGCAATATCAAATCCCAACTCTGAGTCTTTCAAAAGACCTCATTTGAACATTGATAATGACCAACTTGCCGCAAAAGATAGGAGGTATCCCTGTGAGTATGAAGGCTGTGTTAGATTATTTAAGCGTCACGAACATCTCAAAAGACATATTCGAACGCATACCGGTGAGAAGCCTTACAAATGTCCGTTGCAGGGGTGTGACAAAGGGTTTGCTAGAATGGATAATCTTCATCAACATGTTAGAACTCACATTAACAAAAAGTCTTCTACAAACAAATCTGATATAAAGGCCGAAAACTTTTCTTTTGTACAATCTAATGGAGCTTCTCAAAAGGATTTGGAATATTCTCAAACTTTACCTAGCGACTCTTTCTTTTCACAAAACACTGATATATTGGAGGACTCAATGCTTTCCAATGATCCATTAGGAATCTCAAATTCTTCAAAAAATAGAAAAAACTCCAAGTCTTCTATTTCAAAACGAAGGCCATCTAAATCCCTAAATTCTAACAAGGTTTTAAGGGGGGTAAAGTCCTTACAAAGGTCTAATACTAAAAGTAGTTTTGAAAACAAGAAGCCATATTTTCAGGGTAATTCAGCCGTTTATTCAAATATTGATAATGGGTTGTCAACTGGTTTTGGCGCTGCTAACGCACATTCCCCCCTCTCTAATGATCCTCATCCAATTAGAAGATGGTCAACTACTCCTCATGCTATCCAAAACCCCGACAGTTCCCAGTTGCCTCAAAACAACGATCTCCGTGTAATGTCTGATATCCAGCACCCTGGGTTTAATTTCCAAGGAAATATTGGTTCTGGCAGTGATAATCTATTGATTTATAAAAACTTTGAAAACGCTATTTCTAGTCCGAACAACAGTTTGAATGATTCTAACTTTAGTGAACCCACATCCAACTTTATATTGAATGACCCAAAGGATAGAACATATAACTACGAAAACCCTGCTGATACTGATATCTACCCTGTAAACCATTTTAACCCCGAAAATCGAAACAATGCTTTGGATTTTTCAACTGATCATCCCCAATCTTTACCAAACTTCACGTCCTTCGAATGGTTTTCCTCGACTTTGGGCATTGCACAGAATCAAATTACATCCGATTCTGGCAAAAATTTGGATCTTGCACACAAAAAGGACTTCGATGGAGACAGATATTATGATAGCTATTTCAAACAAGAGCATGGACAGAGCGATTCAAACAATATCAGGATCAATGACCAGAATTCAGATCTTAGTTCTTCGAATAGAGGGGCTGTGATTAATGATTATCTAAACAACCGCTCTACGGCAAATATTTATGGCACACAAAAAGATATTAGAAGTGGTTTTGGAGGAAGCTCTCACAACGACTTTAGTATGCACAGCCATAATTTCAGTCAGAGTTACAGAGAGAGCTCAATTCCATTCAAGCCTGATCAGTCTGGGTCAATTAGACATGGTCCTTTAAACGGCAACCCAAACGAAGAAATTAAGAGTATTCCCATTAGTTCAAATAATGAGTGTAGAATGAGTCCTCTCAGAAACAATACCCTCAACGGTGGAATCTCTGACGACAGCCTTGGAAATTCACCTATTCCATTTGGTCATCTTTCTAGTATTCAACGAGACTTCAATACTATTTCATCCTCATATAACCAACCGTTGGAATTTGAGGACAAATCAGAAAAGATGGTTTTCTCCAATCCTAGATTCAACTTCCATGGTGTCACACCCTCAAACTCCGTACCTGTAGAAAGGAATGTTGATCAATTCTTCAATGCCGGAGAATTTGATCAATTTAGAACTGAGAGATACAATAATAACGAATATGGGGTTTTCAACAGTTTCGATTTTAAAAACGTTAAAAGTTATTTTGGATCTAATAACATAGCCCCTGAATTCGAATCCTTCAGCAACGACATAATTGCTCTTAATACTACCAATAATTCTTCAAATGATTCTGATTTAACTAAGATGGACAGCAAGAATAACGATGTTTCCCAGCTAGGTCAAATATTTACTAGTTCACCGAATAAAAGCGAGAAAAATATCTTCGGTTACGTATCCAAAAAACAAGAGGACGACGGGACCTTTGGGTTCGATATTGATGTTGATGAGAAATCTAATAAGGTTGGATTCGATTATAATGATGTCAACAGCAACGAATTTTTTTTTGGGAATAATGAAAGTTTTTTCTTGAATAATAGGAATTCTTCTCCATCCCACGGATCATGAGAACTAGGGCTCATAATTTTAGTTTTCAGGAAAACATCTCATTTTCAATTCTTTGATCCAAATTATTGGGGTCTGTAAATTAGCATAAAATTAGAGGAAGAAATATTATATGTCCTGAAATCTCTTAGTATCTTAAGTTTTTTTTAATGGACAAGCATCTTCCTTTTTTTTTTGTAATATATAAAAAAATAATTATTTCCTATAATACTAATTTATTTTTATGACGATTTTATTTTGTATTTTGGTTTTTGGTTTTCTGCAATTTACGTATTTAGGAAATTTTTGCGAGCTGCTGGCGTTCCTATACAAATCCTTATTTAGTTCCATTTGTAAATATAGGTTTCTTGGTTTTATGAATTGTGTAAATTGGATGGGTCAGTGCTTGCTAATATCTTTTATTATAAGTATTATTGTGATGAGACAAGTTTAACCGATTAAATATCCGAAATAGGTATTTCTTTAATTAATCGAATTAAATTCTATTCTCGAAAATTTAAACAAAAGGGATAAGATATATAAATTAACTGGTCTATAAAAAAAATGAAATTTTTAACATATGGGGGATTATTAGGTAAACAAGACATTAGTTTTCATTACATTCATTGGTAGTTTTTCATGATATGGTTCATTTATCAACAATCAAAAATTTCTTCAAATTTAGAAACTGAATTCATTTTTATTGGTCTACTACCAATATCATAAATTTTTTGTATTTAATTTAATAAATCCAAATAAGGAAATAAAAAATAGAAATAAGTGACGCCTTCATAAAAGAATATCTCATAAAATGGCCTAAGAAGCTTTCACATACAGAAAATACATATTAGAAAAAGACCAAAGATAATATTTCTTGTGGTAAAAATCAAGGTTCAAATCGATCGATTTTAATCTATAAAACATGAGCCAATAAAATCCAAGTAATAAAAGTTTTAAAGATGATCAGTTTTGTCACAGGTGGCAATTTTTTACACTACGAAGACGTGCTCCTGCAACTTCGCATATTAATCAAAAAACATCCGTAATGTTATTATAAACTCTTTGCCAAAGTTTGGGATAGTTTGGACATATCTAGTATCTAAAAATTTCAGAGTTTATAAGTTTGTCAAAAAAACTTGGAAAAATTTCAGTTTTTAAGCCTATAAAAAACTTAGCTAAAAAAAGCGCAAATTGTCAAATCGGTGTACTTCTGCAAAACTAAACTGGGAATAACTCTATCAAGACGAGGTCCTACAACTTTTTGTGTTGATTAAAACAGATCGAAGAAGTTAATATCTATCACGGAAAAAAGTTTGGAGTATACAAGGCAGCTTAAAGAATAGTCAATTTATAACTTTGAACCCCAGCTAGGAGCGTGACCCTAATCTCCAAATTTTTTACAT